>VWZF01000925.1:13810-36066 GCA_013396755.1 Sclerurus mexicanus | reverse complement strand
AATAACAACCTGGACATACCCACTGGGCTCCAGGCTCCACCTCCTCACAGCTACTGTGGAAAATTTAATTCTGGCCTGGCCGAAAACCAGGACAAAATGTTTCTGAGTACTGTCACAGGTTTCCCAGAGAGGCTGTGGACTCTCCATCCTTGGAGATAGTCAAAATCCATCTGGACACAACCCTAAGCAGCCTTCTCTAGGTGCTCTGCCTTGAGTGGGATGGGGAAGTGTGGACAAGATGACATCGAGATCTCCGTCCCTTCCAGCCTCAGCCATTCTGTGATTCTGTGTTCAGCTTGGCAAAGACTGAACTCAAATCTTAAATGTTTGCAAAGCAGTTCTGTATGTATTTGTGGATATCTTAGGATAATGACCCTTTTCACAAGGGCTTTCCAGCAGGTTAGTTTTTCCACTATGAATACACTTTTGAACATTTTCTAAAAGAAGAAAGAATCAGTATAAAAACTACATCAAAGATCACATTGCAAATAGCAATCTATGATGAAAGATGTATTGACATGTGGATTTCTGTTCTACAAGGCTTTGCTTTCATGAGTCCAAAAAGAAAATGGAGAGTTTTGACAAATTTGATAACTTCTCTGTCAAACGCATGTTGATTTCAACTTTTATGGAAAATACAGCTGGAGAATATAACTCATGGCTTTAGAAAAAGACTGTTCATCTGACTGCTCCTTTTGAAGAGAAAAGGTTACCAGATTTTAGATTCCATTTTCATTCATTGAATACACAGGAAAGGGAAGAGAGTGAAACACTGCAGATTTGCTAAAATCTTTTTAAGTACTTGCTTTACCAAGCACATGCCTGTATAACTTACTTCAGTTTAGCATTCATATTTCTGTAAGGATGATCTACCTTCACGGTGGCATGTGGGATGCAATTTAATAACCTTATATAATGATCTTACATAAACTCCAAAATCTTGGCCAAGACTTCCCATCAACAAAGAGATGATTATACTCTTAAGTAGTATATCGCTTTGGTACTATTCTGCTTTTACTCAAGCTGGCGACTAGCACAACATAAGACTATCAGGACAGAGCTAAACATCTTAACTGATTGGACCTTAATAGTCTGAGGTGTTCCAGATATCTTAAATGTTAATTTCTACCAATCTCCTTTTTCTTTTATGGCTTATAGTTGAATCTGTAATGACTGACCAATTACGCTGAATCCAGCACAGTATTAAGAATGCACTACAATAGAAAAGCTGTACAAAATTAAACCCACTCTCCCCCACCTTCAAAGTATGGCAGAAAGATACAATGTCAGATGAACAGAGACATTTCTTATTTTTCATGGGGGAATTCACAACTCTGAACAAAGATGAGCTGGCCTTATCATAAGCCTTTGAACAAAAGAACTCACAGAACTTAGTCCAGATTTTCACAAGGAAGAAAGGTAAGGCCCCATTCATCCATAATATTTTTAAGTGTATTTCTTTCTAAACTCTTAAATATCTCACAGGGCTAAAAGCTATTCCTTCACACAGAAAAGTCTAAATGGCACTGCAAGAGCAGCACTATGGAAAAAATACAGGAGAATTGTCAGTGACTTTTTCAGTCACCCCTGGTGACTGAAATCGGCGTCAGAAATATGGCAGTGAACAGGCTAAGATACTCCTAGGCACGGGAGTTTTGACTACATCTCTTTATTCCTGTGTCCACATACTCCACAGCCATGCCATCAGTGCTACTCTTCTAGAAATCTGAGGACTGTTTTAGGGAAGCAAGGATACTTCAAATTCAAAAAACAAACTTAGTTTTTGCTGTGCTTTAGGATTTTGATGCTGTAAGGCATTGCTCTTCATACTTCTCTTCACAGTTCTCAGTATAAATGTGATTCTGAGTGAAAGGTGGAGGTGCTGTTTACAGGAGTCTCAGAGTTGAGTCTCTAATAAATACTCCACCTATCATGAAGTTCATGGTTGCCGGATTGTCTAATGAGTTCTTTTCTTAATAGAAAATCTCATTTCTTGTAATCAGAAAGCCTACTGGAAAAAACATCTCCTATGACACAATATATTTTTTCTAAAGAGCTTCTTAAAGTTAAGCACACTATTTTGTTTCATTCTGTTATTATACTAACTAGAATTATTCACAAAAGACTAGTAACTAACAATTAATAAAACCAAGACAATTGATTATTTCATTTTAAAATGTAATGGTAATTATTTTTTAAACCCATCAAAACCAATTATGAAATTTCATTAAACTTTTCCACAATGCTGTTTTATTAAAAATCCAGTTTAGAAGTAAGTCAGTTTTAACTGTGGAATCTGTGCAAAACACAAACTCAGTTCCAGTCAGCTGTGTTCTCCATAAAACCCCAGTGGAAGGGCCTATGAAACAGCTTCTGCACCTATCCCAAGTAGCAGAAATCAGACCAGAAAATTTAGACCTTGAGCTCCTGCTTTACCTACAAGATTTATGGTATGCAGAAATGTGTATATGGGAGCCAGAAGTCTGCCTGCATTTACTATTACTGGATCCTGAGCAGACACTAAGCTTTTCAGTTGAAAGCATGTTCAGAGCACATACAAGTGCCCAATCAGTCTGTTACGGGCTGTTTCTCAACTGTATGCTCTTCAAACAAAGAGATGGAAAAAGGGGAAGAAATATGAGCTACACTACACTACAACATAGCAAACTGAATCAAGGGGGAAAATACCACCAAGAAAAACTGTAAAGAAAGAAATTGCATCTTTTCCCGCCATTTGAAGATGCAAAACATCTGCTTTTATAATTTATTTCATTTTATCTTGCTTTCTTTGGTCTGTGAGAAAAAAAATTAAGGCCAGTTATCATGGCAGCTTTTATAGTTACAAGTCAAAGTGATGAGAACACAGTGTAAGCTGAACAAAGAGCTGGGAGGTTTGTGACTCCACATTCCTTCCCTCACCTGAAGCTCTGAAATTTTGGAGGGGCTTTAGCTGTAATACAAAATCTCTTGAATGGTCAACTTGCCAATGCTTGCATTATTTAAAAAAAAATTAAAAAAAAAATGAGGTTTTTAGTTACATGAGGTAAGACTTGCAGAATCAGATTTCAAGTTTATAAATTCTCCTTGTGAAGACATATTTTTTCACTCTAAAACAGCTGAGTCCAAGCTTGTTTGGTTTTTTCTTTCAAAACAAATTTGGATTGTACAGGCCTCTTGCACCATCTTATCACCTTAGGCAAATGTAACTCTGGCACTCAGGAGACTTAGCACCACAGGTATCTGGACTTTTTGAAAGGAGTTTATAGTTTCAGTGGACACTGCCAAGTAGGCTGATTATAGCCTTATGGTAATTGTTGGCTTTCCCCCAACAGACGGCTTTCCTATGTCAGTCTGCTAAACACAATCTCCATCATTTAGTTTTAAGTACAAGACAATTAATTTTTTGCTCAGAGTAGAATGTAGGTATTTTTCATTAAAATTCTAACTCATTTTTAGTATAAAATTTTATACCCTACATTTCTTTACTGAATTCAGTGAAGATCTGTAAGTCATAGCTTGTTAAAGAACTAGGATGGGCACTAATGACACAAAAAAAAATCCTTCACATTTTTCTGACCTTTGTCTCTTCTTTGTAACAAAAATTATCATGTTCTGCTAACTGAGTTAGGACTGGATTCTGATGAGTTTAAGTAATTCCAAAGGCTCTTGACCACCTCTTCCCTCCAAAGTCTCTCACAGGCTACCCATGCAGGCATATGGGAATACCAGGTTAGCAATTTTTACTCTTTCGCATCTTTCTGTGGATGAACTGCATATCATTTATGTTCACCTTGCAGACAGCCAGGAGTCCACACATGACTCCACTCTATAATTCATTTAATACCACAGATTTGGCTGGTTTGCTCTGCATTTCTATGTTTTGCATATACAGGTATTATTACAACAGTTGCAGAGCATTAGTAAGTTTTGTTAGTCTTACATAAATTGTCTGAGGTCAGATAAAACATGCATTCTCTTTCTCTCTAATACAGCCAGAGGCCTGAAGAATATATTGCAAGTTTATCTGAGCCCATGAAAATGTCTAGTATGAGGTATTGCTTCTTAAAAGTAATTATGCTAGGTTTTCCCAGTTATTCTGGATATTATTCACTTATTGTAACAAAAAGTGAATTCTTTTCCTAACTTTGATGGAATCAGGTTTTTTACCCTCTATATTGATTACCAAAAAAACCAAACCAAACCAAAAAAAAGTTATCCTTGGATAATACTGTTCATGTAACATTTCATTCTCATGGATACCTATTTTTGTGACATTAAAAGGGAGATAGAGGACAGCATTACTGACTAGACGCTAAGTGATTCAAGATTAACATAGCTGAATTGTTCTTTATGAACAGATCAAAATAATATTTTTCATTATTATTGCTTTGCACAGTATAGCAAAATCATCATTCTCCTCTGTTCATAAACAAACACAGCCCTGACTAGTATTCACTGACATCAGGCTTAAATATTCCATCTGTCAGAAAAAAACCAACCAAGGTGTCAGAAAATAATCTGGAGTAATAAAATAACTAAGATTTCATAAAAGAAATTAAAGAATGCCTCTTGCATTATCAAACAGCATATGGAATATGGGGATCGCATCTATCTCTGATGTGTACCAGACCACATAGGAGTGAGCTTCTGCATAGAACTGCAAACAATTGATTTTTCAATGACTGGCTGTTGAACCACAGTACTGAAGACAGTCTGATCAGACTGAACCACAATCTAAAATGAAAAAGATACTAGTATGCACTTTTTCTGCATCTGAATTTAAACCAGAAAAAAAGAAGTTTCTGTTCATATAGCATATTTTAACCAGTCACTTGGAATAAAAGTAAAGGAATAAGAGAGTGTGGAGATCAGCAAGAGCACAACCACTTTGAATGGAAGAGTGAAGGTATTTACCCAGCTGGTGAAAGATTTAGTGTTGTTGCTCATCTTTGTCTTGTAGTGTTGAAAACTATTTTCCTTTCACTTCAGAAAAATGCACTAATCATGTGTTCTTGTTTTTACATGCAGTAATTTCTGTAAAAGCTTTTCCTCCTCTAAACCATGAAAAAATATTTCCTATCTGAATCTATTTGGTAAATTCCACTTGTATTTGTCAACACTTTTGGGAAACAGTCATTTTACATCATCTACCAGTGGAATTTTAAAATCACAGTTACATCTTGGGATTTTTCGGGGGGAGGAGAGAGTTGTAGGGGTTTTTTCAAGAAAACTAAAAATACTGTGTCTTTTGATCTGATGATAATAAAGATTCCTAGGAATCCTAGGTGCCAGTGAAATATATTTTTTCAAAGGGTAGATCAGTGAAGGAAGCATGTTCAAACATCTGTTATACAGAGAATCATAACTGAATATTTATTTTCATCTGAAAACTAGATTCTGCCTTTAGATTATGTATTTGCAACTGACTTAATGTGGCTTTTGGGATGCAATAAGGAAGGTTGTCGTGTTACAGTGGTGGCTTGAGGGCTCATGGCCCTACTGTGTGACATACACAGATTCAGCCTGAAATGCAGTCACTGCCTGGCAGAGCCAAGCATCTACAAACTTCAACCAAAAAGTAGAAATTGAGCTCAGGTCACCTGAATGGCCACCCAATAGCCTAACAAACTAATTCATAGTGTCACATTTTGATTTCTAGTCCTTATTGTTGTGGTAGCACAAAAAACATCACTTAGGCAAGAGATTTTAATAGTCACATTGTCTTCAGTGCCAGACATAATTGCAAAATGCTGTGATGATATACTGCATATGATGCACATAACTGAGAAAGAACCTGAGAGAATAGTAACTAGTGTCAGCCATGCATGGGCAGAATATTAATCTTGGCACCTGTCACAATGGCATGGGTTTCTTGCCATAATGATAACAGTCATTGCATTGATTCACCAGATTTAGTCTGCTGGTATATGAGAACCTGGACTTTGGTAAGCAATTAAATACCATTTGTTTACTGGATATACAGAGAATTAAAGATCAGGTCCGAGCTCTGAATTACTTTCAGTTTCTTAATGGCAGTACAAGATAAGTGCAGCAGTAGGGATGCAACTTCCTAAAAAGCTAAAACCACCAGCTGGAAACACCTGGAGGAAGAGTCAGTGACATATTCACTCAAATTAGTTCAGCTCTCTTGATGATTTTATCCAATTAGCTTGGCTTTTTTACCTTCTCATGCACCAGGGTGCTGCAATACTGATTTAGAGAAGTAATTACACGACAGAATAAGTATTTATTTGATGAACGTGAACAGCAAAATTACAGCAGCTAAATAAATAAAGATTGGTTTTCTGAATCCCAGTAGTTCCTCCTAAAACACATCAGCTAGGAACCTGGACCAGTTTAACATTTTTGTGGTGTTTTGTTCAATTTGTATACTTCTTCAAGTAATCCTTGATCATTAAAATTTTTACTTATAGAGTGTGCGAAGTTGCAAAATAGAAACACACTGAGTCCAAACAGAAATTACTCATAATATTACTGTTGCAGTAGTTAAAGAAACTTAATGGTTTTGTAGCAGTCAGGAACCCAAGATATATTTGAAAGGCAAATCAAGCTTAGGCCACTGAAGTACTTTTCACCATACTCTCCAGAGCAATAAAATCAGCATAAAAGTGGGCAGAACAAACCTTCCATAGGAACAGAAAACAAACATGTTCTTGTTCTTTCCATTTAAACTCTGCATTTAGACTCTTTTTTAGGCATTAGTAGTTTTTTGTACTTTTGTCATGGGTAATTCACATCTCTGAATTTTAAAGCTATCTGCTGTGTGTATTCCAATTAATAAAAAATAAAAGCACCTTAGATTTTAGTTTACATCAGATGTCTCTCTAAAACATCTCCCTTTCATTTAACTACTTTTTGATAAAGTGTATCCACAATTTTGTCTTCTTAAGCCTTAATTAAGATAATTTTGTTAAACTTTAGCCTGTTACTTTTAGTCTGTTTGGGTTTACACTATACAGCATAATTTTTCTGACATAATCAGCTAGCTTCAGTGATGGATTAATGTATCAAGGACATCAACTCTGGTATGCAGGATACTTTTGCTGCTGTGGACTGATTGAATTCCATGGAGAAATGTGAACAGATATGAGGTTTCCAGCTGAAGATAGCAACATAGAAAGAGCAGTGCAGTGTTGTAATTTTGAGTTAAAGGTAGCAATCTGTTATTGTGATCAGTTATTTAAAGGCTGCTTTCGAGTTAGCTTTGCAGTCACAAATGTGCAAATATTTAAATTTTTTTTCTTAGAGAACATGAACCAGTTCCTTGAGTGAAAACAAAATATGTCTGAATTGAATGTACTTCTGCATAAAAATGATGGTTTCATTCACAAGAAAAACATATCAGAAGTCATGCATCCAATGGAACTCTTGCCTTGACAGATGTAGATAAATAAAAGTTGAAATGTAGTGCTAGTGCTTGTCACTGGAAACATAACGCAGAATTTAGGCCAAGATGCATTATAAATTTGTCACAGTTTTAAATGTAATGTTCAAATGTGAGAAAGTGTTCCAACCCAGTATAATACTCCTGTCTTTAGAATCTTCCCTGTTTTGCATCTCTAAATAAATTCAACAATTAAACTCCAGCTATGAATGGTGAGATGAAGGAGTCAGGGTCAAGTATGTACCTTGTATTGTCACTCTGGTATTGACACCAGAAAAGTGATGCATTAGATTCCAGACCCACCATCTGAACTTTTTATTGAGACCTAGTCCTGTAGAAAATAAAAATGCTTAATGCCTATCTGTTACTTCTTTGATTTAAAAAAAAAAAAAAGTGCAATGAAGTCAACGTGGCTTTCTTGTCCCTTTTCCTGTTTTTCTTACTCACCACTCTTTACTTCACTGTTTCCAATTCATCAACCCATGATAGTTTTCCTAAGCCTAGCAGAGATTTTGCATGAGCAAAACAAACAGTACTTGATCCCAGACAACAGATTAAATTAACAGTGTAGACTGACTGCTCTCAGATGAGTCACTTTCTACTTCCAGTAAGACTCTGCATCCTAATCTTGCACATCTATGACAAGTAAATTATCTCAGTACAGCTTAGCTGCTGCTCATGTCATGAAGGAAAACGGGCAGCTCCATTCTTTTTTAGACAGATTAGAGTGAACACCCTGTTACACTCGCAACCTACACAAGCTGTTTCCTCCTTCCATGGTGTTACTCTTCCATGGAACCAAAGGACATTGAGTTCTCTGCACCCAGCAGAGAAGACAAATGAATGCTGCTCTACCTATGGACTGCAAAGGAGGGAAGGAGGCAGGGAGAGAGACAAGCTTTGTGCCTTCCCTGCTTATCCCTCACCCCAGCTTTGTGCTCTGGCCAGATGCAAGGTGACCCTAAGCAGTTACATGTGTGGACTTAAAGATTACAAGACAGAAGGAAAGTGGATGGTCCCCTTTTTTTTCCTCCTCCTGTATACGGAACTCCTGTTGTCTTTCCTGAGTGCTCCCTCTATAGACTGACGAGCTACAGGTCAGAGGAGACGGAAAGGCTTTTACCTGCCAACCCCAGAGTTCAGGATGTGTTGTTTCTCCTGCAGCAGTTGATGACATCCTAACACCTTAGCAGCACTGGAGCTGCATTCCTACGCTGTAACAGGGGAAGTAGGACCAAGGGCCTGAACTAAGGTCTTGGCAGGTAAGTGAAGGAGCAACCAGTATCCAAGAGCTTCGTTTGAAAGTGTACGTCTTTGTAATGTTTAAGTCTTAATATGTGCTCTGCTTTACCTGGAAGCTTAAACTTCCAGTTTTCAGAAGAGTGTTTGAGATCACCTATTAACTCCACCAAATGCTTGAAAAAAGTGTTGAAGAAACTCATAAATACAGAGGGCCTAGAAAGAAAGGTCATTTGTGCTAAAAATGTCTCACAGCAGGGATTTCTTTTTAGAGCTGAACAGGAATTATTCAGATTAGTGGGGGAGGGAGAAGTTTTATGCTACCAATATATTTTTGTATAGTAACACTTAGGATGACTGAGAGCATCATTGTATGGTGAATACTCAATATTCAAAATATGAGCTCTCTTGGGATTGGGAGGGGTATTTTTTGCTTGATTGCTTGTTTTCTCTCGACTGAATACATAAGGAACATCTGATAAAGGGAAATTTCCATCTCCTTACTACATTCCACTTCTTAAGCTTAATTATTGGAACCAGGTTTCCTGTATGAATAACTATGCCACTCAAAAGGTACTTTATTTCAGTAGTTATCAGGAATTGTGTTTTTGCTGGCAATACCATGTTCCAGAACAGTCACAAAGAACACACACAGAGGATGCCTCTACCACTAAAGCAAATCTGATTAAAAAGATACCTGCAGAAAACTAAGTGATGCTAGTTAGCAGCTCACAAAAATGAAGAAAAAAAAATGTTAAAAACATCCTCACATAGGCCAGTAAGTTTTACTTTTTGGAATGGGAAACAAATTTAGGTCAAAGGAAGAAATCATAAGGAGCTGCCACATGCTAAGTTCTGTATCTGAGCTATCTACTGTCACTATATCCTGGAGAGAAAAAAGGGAATGGTGATAAGGAATGAAAAACTATTCAGAACTGGTAGGGCACCAAAGCCCCCTCAGTGTCCAGTTCAGATATTCTTACTCCCCTACCCTTATTGTTACTAATATTCTCATTTTACTAAGTGAAATCATTCCAAAAGTTACCTGTAAGTTTTTGTCTTCCAGCAGATGAACTGTGAGCTTCTGAAAAATAGCACATGCTAATAGCAACTGTTCATTAATATTCATCAGAATGCAGGGGAAAAGTCATTATAAAAAAAAAATTCTCTCCAAAATTTTAGGGGCAAGAGTGAAAAATGATACTTTACATAGGTTTATATCTTTTAAAAGTTGGCATTACTATAGTCATTGTTTTAAATTAACTTTCTTTTGACAAAATAAAGTGTTGTACTACATTGCAGCCTCACTGTTAGGAATGAAGATAGAGGAGACAATTCAGGAAGGCCAACACATACGACCAAACTGGAGAGTATCCAAGTCATAGAAGAATGGTAAGTTGGTTGAACTGTTGTCTAGTCAATGTTTTAATTTACCTTAAACTAATATTAATAATTGCCTTGGGATTTTTGCTTTGGGAATGTCCTTCTAATTGCTTTTCTTCAAAAAAATTCTATACAAAAGGAAGCAAAGTCTGTCCTGACAATGACATGACAGTAGAGACATTCGTAAGTCAGGCTTATTTACAGTTTCTTATTTGTGGGGAAGAACTGTGGGGAGGAATGGGAGGTGCATGGATGGTTCCATTTGTGGGCCTCTATAAGAAGCCTCTGCCACCTGTGAGATCATTTTCCTCTGTTTATCCAAACAAAAAGAAAAACTAATGGGCACAACTAATGGGCACAACTGATGGGCACTTCACAATCAGATTTTTAACATGGCTACCATTTATAAAAGAGCTTGGACTATGGTTTCACTGGAATTAACCAAAAACACATACCTTGAAAACTGGATTAAACACACTGAAAGTCTGAGCTTTTATTTCTGTCTAAAGCTTGGGCCCAGCTTTGTTGTGTGTGGAAAAATGCTAACCTATCAGAGGTTTTGAGTTCTCTAATCCAGTAAAAAGCAAATTAAAACTTTAGAGACATGTCTGATGATAAAAGCAACCCAAACAACTCATTGTCTTCATTGCTTGTCATGTTTTTTTATGAGAGGACAATGTCATAAATTTCCACAAAATACTGTAGTGAAGAGAGGTGCCCAACAGACAATAAGGGAGCACAGGTTGCTTGTCAGCAGGTTCTTTGCACTCTCCTCAGAGAGATCTTTTACTTTCAAATCTGTGTTTAAACTTTTTCATTCAGATTACAATTATTTTGCAGGATAGTTTAAATGTTAAGCACTTTCTGATGTATCATTTATTACAAATAAATGCTTCCTATCATGCAGTCTGCCTTGTGTGCAGAGTAGGACTTTGATAAATGGACTTGAAGAGAAATTATATAGACAAATGTCACTTATTGTTCATCATGATTACACAGAAGCTATTAACAACAGCTAGCAAAGCTCTTGTGTTGGATCAGGAAGGGGAGGGTGAGCATTCAGAATTAAGTTTGAAACTGTATTTAATTGTTAAGTAATTCAGAGTATTACCTTCTTAAGCTGTTCATTAGTACATTAATGGATTACTGACACAAGTTAGTCTTCTGATCACTTATTCACTGCATCCACTGTTAAAAGCCACAAATAGTTTCCTGCAGGAAATGAGAATAAGGACTTCTTTCCATTTCTTCTCTTTCCAGTTTTGCCGGCAACATCCATCACATCTCATGCCAATAGATCATCATTCAGGTCAATAGCACCAAACAGAGGAAAGCTTAGCAACCCTTAGGTACAAGCACAGAGAAATATGCTAATTTAAAAGCTCTCTGAATTGCTATTTTGTTGGGGCTCATTAGTATGCTTTTGGCTGCCAAGAGGCTTTTGTTTTTCTTGTTCTTCCTAAACCAAATTGTGTGGCAGCCAAAGTTGGGCCAGTCAGCATCAGAAGCAGGCAGGAACATCAGGTGTCCTCTAAACCACTCATGAAAGAGAGTCTATTTCCACCTTCCTGAAATCACATCTCCTTTATCTGCAGAGGCAGGATTTGGTGCTGTTGTGGGATTTTGTCTTTGGGTCACATGGCTAAGAACACTAGCAGAAACATTGTAGAAAGCCAAGTGCATGTCTTGTAACATTAAACATGTTTAGTGGGCTATTGAGGTAATGAATGCACAAGTGAAGACTGAACAAAATTCCCCTGTCACTGATGAAGCGTTGTTACTTCAAGTTTTCACTTTGGACTAAAGTGCAGTTGAAAGAAGAATTTTTGGACGAATGTATGAAAACACTGTTACAAAAATAGAAGCATATTTGTAATGATATTTGCTTTTGCAGCCAAAACCCTACTGCAGATGAAATTTTGTCTTGGGCTCAGAATTTTGACAAGATGATGAAAACACCAGCTGGGAGGAACCTTTTCAGAGAGTTTCTTAGAACAGAGTATAGTGAGGAGAATCTGCTTTTCTGGCTTGCATGTGAAGATCTAAAAAAGGAACAGAACAAGAAAGTTATTGAAGAAAAAGCAAGACTTATATATGAAGATTACATCTCTATACTATCACCAAAAGAGGTAAATCTGTAAATGTTACATTTGCATTTTCTGTTATTCCAGAGCAGAGATGTTATAACCTGAATTGCCAGAATGGGGGTCTGAAAGTCTGCCTAATCTGTCAGATGGAAGTCCTAGTATGGACATTAAATCAGGAAAGGAAAGCACAGGAAAAGTAAAGATATGGGTGCTGGGTCATTTAGCATCACTGACTACAACAGGTCTAAGTTCTCTATAAGACTCAAGAAACTCCAGTAAGAGAAGGCGAAGAAATAGGTATGTTTCTTTAGTAATGCTACGTGTCTGACAAAGAGAGGAAGTAAGTAATGCAAATGGATTTCTGCAGAAAAGGCACCAAAATTAAGGAATTTACAAAAGAATCATTACAGATTTATCTGCTGCAACAACTGTCTGAGAGAAAACCCAAATTTGCACTTGTTATTCCTATGTGAGAGTCCAAGAATGAAGCCCACATATTATCTAATGAAACATATAATATCTAGGAAATTGCATAAGATTTTCTTCTTTTAACTGAAATAGACATTTTGAAATTATCTTCACACAGAGTAGAGAAAAAGCATCCCCTATCAAAGCATGTTTTGGAATACAGACATAAATATATAAGCACTATAGAAGAGTCTTTCTTAGGCCACATCATGTACCTTTATCACCTTTGTCTTGTCTCTGTGCATTGCATTTGACTCCCTACTCAGTGGCTAATTTATGCTCACTGTGGACCTTGCTTCCTACATTTTACTTCTGCACTGCATTCAGGAATAATCTGCAACTTCATTCATATGAATGAAACCAACAGCTATTTATAGCTCTATTATCTTCTCTTGTGCCATAGTGTCTACTTTTGCTTTGAGATACAACTACCAATACAGCAAGCTAATGATAAGTTTTTCTTCTTAAACAATATCTCTACTACATGTATATGCAGCAAATGCTCAGCTGTCTTTTTAAGCTCAGATCAACCAGCAGTTAAAATTCAAACACTAAGAGTTGTTTGATTTAAAGTTAAAAAAACTACTCACAAACTGGGTGCACTAAATACGTGCAGATCTCATCAATCCAGTTGCTCCATACTGGAAATCTTAGGAGGCACACAAGAACTGTTTGCAATGTTTTGGAACACCATGGGAGCTGAAAAATTCTTGTCCATCTAGGCATCCCACTCCAGAAGTTACCTTTTGGCATAAGAGCTGAAATAGTTAACATCACTTGTTCAGTGATGAAGTTATTGAGGCAGAAGGTCTTAGTGTTCTAAACACATAAGCTTGTATTCATCTGTTAAGCAAGAAAATACCTTTAGTATTTCCAACTAGTTTTGCCATCTGGCTTTAGTGAGTCACTGGAAAAATAAAATGCAAATTAATGTTCCATAATTATTTTTTTTCATTCTATGAATGCTATTGACTTTTACTATGCTCAATGGCCCAAAACCTGCCAAATTTGAGGGTGTTTTTTATCTTAGCTATTATATTTGATATTGAATAGCCAATTAGCTGCACAAACAGTTTTTGCTGATATAAATGCATGTCCCTGTGTGTCAGGGGCAGAATTGCTTAAATCTTGGGGTGTCATTTCTGTGCTGCAGAAATGCAGTGTTCTGGGATTGAAATCTATTCAAATAAATTCTGAAGATGCATGGCTGCAACACTGCCACTCAAAACTACCTCAGCACTACCTCCCTGCATGCAGTCACTGTCTGATTAGTCCCATTGGTCTGATTGTTCTTGCTGTGCTGCCCAGTCTGCTTATACAGCTACCTTAGTTAGTAAATTCAATCAGAAAAAAGCCCAAAAAACAAACGGCACTTTCAGATTCCTTAACTCATCCAGCTGTGCCAGAACCAGGAGTGGAAGTACCAGGATGGGAGGGTGAAGAGGTTGTTCACAGCCATTGACAGAGCACCACTCACTGCACATCCATCTTGGAGCTGGACAGGAGGGACACTTGCTGCACCCTGGGGTTCTGCCTGCAGGTGCAGCAGTGAGTGCTTAGGTGAAGAGCATGTGTGGGGCAGGTGTAATGAATGGTCTGCAGCGATAGAATACTTGAGTAATACATACAGTTTGCTAGCATGAGTAGGCAACAGCTTACTTGCAGTTCATCTGCATCAGTTGTGCTTTGTGACTGATAACCAGGTAACAGCAAATTTGGAAGAGAAAGAGCTTGTCTGCTCGTCACCAACATAGTCCAATATGCCAACAAACCAAAAATGCCAGATTCTACAGTTGGTACTGAAGATACACTGAAAATGTGTATTTACTCCTTTACTACTTACAGTGTTTACCAGACTGTATCATACCATATTACATCACACCTGTATATATTCCAAAGACTTTGCTACATCACATATAAAAGCACACAAACTCACACATCCAAACATGTTCTGAGTTTTCATCTTGATCACCATCCTTCACATGTCAAGGTATCTTAGTACATGGAGTTTTCCACAGTTAAACTCAATCCTTCAGACACTATCAATATTTTTGTATGGCTGCAGAGTAGTAGGGTCAGATTGCAACTTGGTGTAAATCACAGTAGCTTAACTGATCTCTGCTTGGCCTTTCTCTACTCAGTATTTTAGCCTTTTTCTTCTTACCTGAATAAACCCTTGCTGGTCCCAGTGGGCTTTCCTGCTACTGAGATTGCATTTAATCCAGAAAGCATAAATTTGCTGGGGTTTAGAATATTTTATGGATATGCTGTACATTCAGTCATTTCTAAATTATATTCTAAAATCATCTATGCATTCATCCTAATCATAATATGCCCTTTTCTGCCTAGGCACAGGAATTCATTACAAATGGTAAGTAAATGAGAAGCTAAAACTGAAACTTGCTAAAAACTTCAATATGGACATAGATATACTGAAAATATGAATTACCAGATATTGAAGAGTCTTAAAAAGAAGAACAAATCTGAAATAATTAATATTAATGGGGAGATTAAGACAACCAAAATGATAAAAAACTCTAGGTAATTTGTGAGGAAAAAAAAAGGCAAAAAAATCTGTAGGGCAGACAGATGAGAATGATGAATAGAAAACTTCTAAAGGTTTAACCACTAATGCTCAGAAAAAAACCCAAAAAAACATTTCAGCTCTCTGAATGAGGGTAATTCAACATTAATTTCAGAGAAATAATTTTAAAAATGTAAAAATTATTTTTAAGGTAAAATAGCATATTTTGAAAAATCCAGGTTATTGCAGAGCTCAGTTTAGTTGCACTGGATTTAATCTGTTACAGAACTGCATTTCATTGTACAGATCAAGACAGATTCAAAAATCAAGTCAAAACTGAAATAGGGTTGATGGTCTTAGCGCGTTACACAGTAATTGTGTGACGGCTCTGAAAGAAGCACAGAGCATCACTTGAATAAACTGTTAAACTCAGCATGTCCAATGGAGCCGTAAGAAGTAAAGATACATATTACAGCTTTTCCAATATTATTGTTTAATATTATTCTGTTCTCATCTTATTCAGGTTAGTCTCGATTCCCGGGTGAGAGAAGTGATCAACAGAAACTTGTTGGATCCCAGTCCTCACATGTATGAAGATGCCCAGCTCCAGATATACACCCTAATGCACAGAGACTCTTTTCCAAGGTTTTTGAACTCTCAGATTTATAAGTCTCTTGTTGAAAGTATTACAGGCTCTACTTCTGAAACTTAGATTTAATTTTCAAACAAAATACCTTGATTTTTTTTTGGGTGGGTGGGATGGAAGAAAAGTAGTTTAATAACATCTGGAGCTGGGTTCCTGAAGAACTACAGTTTAGCACTACTCAGGCTACTGTGAAGAAAACAAATATGTATTATGATCTCTGTCTACATTTTTACCAAGATCCTCCTTGCTCAAGATGGCATGGGAGGGGAACAATGGATTTGCCAAAATACGTTTGTTTCACACTCCTTTCACCCTACTGCAGTCAAGATTGCAATGATGTATTTGTAGTTTTATGAACAGTCTCCTTGTGTATCCTCACACTGCATGTGCAAGGTAAAACTGCTTCACTTACCACTTAGTTGTTGCAATATTTAATCCAATAACATAAATTATATCTGTATTTAAGAATTTTTTTTGTGCAATACAGTCTTATGGTACATAGAAACAATTGCAGCAAACCAGAAAGAGGCTTGCATTTTTTAACATCACTAAGTGAAAAAAGCCAATTTTTAAGGTGTAGCATTACTCAACATGCTCTACTGAGTACAATACACTGACTTTTTGAAGCCAATATTTCTGTACAGAGAAAAAGAGCTATTTATCACTGTTTATTTAAAAGAAATCAAGCGGAGGATTCCTCTGGTTGTTCACTGCCAAAACTGTGGCATTTTCATTACCAAGTTTGCAATGTCAAAAAAAAAAAAGAAAAAAATAAAGAAGAAAAAAAAAGCACAAATCACTTAAAGGGATCCATATCTGGGTGACACAATCTATGCGCTGATATCGTTTAATTGTTAAAAGAACAAAGATTTTCAATGTACATTTCAGATGTCAGATACTGTAATTGATTTATTAAAGACTGGCTATCCAGTTCTAACACTGTTGTATAATGTATGTACTTCAGCAAAAAAAACAGAACAAAAAAAAAGCAACACAAAGAGCTTGATAATTTAGTTTTTTGAATAAAGAAATTTAATAAAAGATTGCCTACATGTAGCATTTTAGAGCATTTTAGAGCATTTTAGAACATTTTGATGAATTGCATCTGTCCTGTAAGATTTTTTTTTTTTGAAAGCTATATCCAGTAAAATATGTTTTACAAGGTGGCGGGTTAAAGAAGACTTATCTTAGCTTCTAGCCTCACTGATTTTGAATAACTCCTTGAAAATAAGGGGTTTGGAAAGTAATACTAAACCAAACTTCAAGGGCTCCTAAACCTACAGATCTTACCCAAGCAAAATGCCTATGGAAATACAATGGGTGTCTTTCCTGGGTAAAGAATCCTGTACTGAGCCCTTAATCAGAGCTAAGGCAGCACAGTACTCCCACCACTTGGCTGCCATGGTGTTTTTAATAGGTGTTTGCTTGGCCTTTTTATCGAAAAAAAAAAAAATTGTCCAATTTCAGGACATATTTTGATGTTTAAAGAGACAGTGACTTGGAACTTAAAAAACCCATCTTCATTCCTACCACACACAAGCAAAATGAGTGTTAGCATCCCTCATAAACTGCTAAAGATATACCAAGAAATGGCTCTGAATACTTGCTAAATATATATATGTATGTATGTGTATATATGTGTATACATATATATATTTAATACTGGTAACTATACTAAGACTTAAGAGGCAAGGTTCTTCTCACTTCCATAGGACTAAACATGGCATAAGCTTGTTGCTTTTGATTGGACTGGAAGGTGTGGCAGTTGTGTCCTTGAGTGGAATCTAGCCCAAGCACAGTTGGCTCCAACCACCCAATTACTTCTTGCAGGCAGCCTCTGATGCCGGCTTTGGCGGGACCCACGGCTGCCGAGGCAGTGATACAGTAACTGGGAGGACGCAGGTCTTAGTTTATCTTCTGGGGCTTATTTTTTTCCCTTTGTTTTACTACCTCTCATTTTCTTAATTTATTGAACATGCTTCAAATAGCAAGTTTGGGGAATTTTTTAGTCATTCTTTTTACTTGAAACCTGTGTGCTTTTTTTGGATATATATACAAACAATTTAACAAACTGTTTCTTAAACTCATTTGGTTTTGTAATTTATATAGAATTCAGGAGATGATTAAAAGGGCTATTCTCTATTCCCTATGCAAATATTTTAACTGTTGTAGTGTTTGACAAAATGGGATCTAAAAAAAAAATCTGCAAAGTGGAAAACAAACCTGTTTACAGTGGCGTTGCTGACTATCCTACCATATTCAGCACTTTTAAATATTGTTATTTATGAAAATGTAGTTTAAAATGCAAGACAAAATATTTATAAATGTTTCTTTTAATAAATACCTGTTTTGTCTGAAAGTGTTACTGTGTTATGACAACTTTATTCATGTTGGTCAGTTATTTACCATTATGAATAAAATATTCAATTATTATGCTGATAGAATAAGAGCTATGATGTTTACAAATCCTGAGGGGGGGAAATTCAGTGAGAAAGCACTGCCTCCTTCTACTGTGAAATACTAAATTTTTCTGGCTTTTTTCTTACTTGGAATTTAACTATGGTCCTCCATATGTCTAGTATCCTTTGGTTACATTTATATTTACTGTGGTACTAAACATATAAAGCATCATATATGTATATATTTACACAGTGTAATTTCAAGTTGATGGTGTTTGAGGCACAATACATTTAGTCCACACATCTAAACAATGTGTAAGAGACAAAACTGCATGCATAAGTCTTTACAAATGTAGACTTGAATATTCTTAATGTTACTATTTGATGGTGACCTGCTAGTCATTAGCTATCTTTATAAGATAATTCACACAGGTAAAAGTTCTTGTCAACATAGACAAGTCATCCTTTTAAGACAACTTTAAAGCTAGATGTGCAGGCCCTAAAATATTATTTTGATTTCTAGCATAAGATTCTAAAATCTGTATTTGAAAACTGTGACATCATTTTGAAAAATATTACACCACTCTTCAGTGTAATACTGCAATGAAATCATGTTCAAAATTTATTGTCTAAAATCCTCTATTTGGAGGGATTTAAAAATTGAACATAGCATGTGGAGTTTCTTTCTTGGAGCAAATGCTCACATTAAAATGTTTAATATACATTTCATTTATCAGTTTGGGTTTCCCAGATTTTTTTAATGACAAAAATGGATGTGGTCCAAATGGACAGTAAGTCATGCTGTAACATGATTTCATTGCCTATCATACAGTTCTTTGAACACAAATTGTAAAACAGTCAAGCTATTAAACTGATTTATTGTGCATGCAGTGTACAATACAATTTGAAAAACTGCCTAAATACACTTATTCTATAGCCTGGAATAAAATAAGTATGTATTTAACTTGTATTTCAGTTTTTCATGAGAATGTATATAGCAAGGGCACTTCAGAAAATGAGTTATGTTTGTATCACTTTTGCCCAGTGTTTAATATTGCTTTCAAATAGAGCCTAATGCCACAAACAAGCAGAGCACTTGTGTACACTCCTGACCTTTAGGTTTCAAAGAAATTGAGTCTATATTGTGTTACATGTGTTCAACTCAGCTATTTACAGTCAGCTGTCGCATAACTGAGCTGAAGGTAGTTTGCGATACCCAGGATAAAGCAAACCCCACATTTGAATACGTGAGTATTCAAATTAGACTGTAAGTACATATGGTACTTAAGGTATGACGCAGAAAAGACAGGTCAGTGACACAGGTGACTGGGCTGCAGGTTAACCAGCTGAGTCCAGGTACCATGGAACTGTGACCATAGCGCTTCCAGGTCCACAGCCTCTCCACAACTCACTGAGTACCTGTGGAGTCCATGCAGTCCATTTGCAGGACAACAGGGAGGGGTCACAAACCAGACTTAAGCAGTAATAGCTCTGTTTTAAGCTAAAAGCATGCTAAGGTGTCTGTGAAACTGAGCAAATAAAGGGAGCTACACTCTACCTTAAACAGTGAGGGTTTAAGCCATGACCTGATGCCAAACTTGCTTCCCTAGGTGGCAAATTCAGTCACAAGGAGCATCTGTCTGTGGAACTAGTATCTAAAAATAAGTGGAGGGCTTTTTCTGTAAGTGCAGCTTGCTGGACTGACCATGCCATGAGCCTGCTCAGGAACACGCAGCTTCTGTATGCAGTAAGTGCTTGCAAAAGCCATTTAGCATAAGTATTCCTCAATGCCAATTAAAAGCAATCAAAGCCGATACAAGAAAGTCTCTAACTTCAGCAACTCTACACCACAAGGAGCAAAGCTCACACCTCTACAATGTCTGTGAACCTGCTCCTGGCATCATTAACCTAGCCAACGGAGCCTTAACAGTCCTTCTCAAATCTAACAAAGCAAAAAATGAAGGTTGCACATAGAGAGGCAGCTGCAATATCTTCTCCAAGTTGACTTAGCCCTTGTCTCACTATCAACTTCAAAAAAGGGTTTTTCTCAGTCCATAATGCTGTTGTTTTTTGAGAGACGCAAAAACAGCACTGTAGAACATTCTGAGACTTGGATGCAGTGACGAAAGTCCAGTCCTTTCACCGATACCGTGAGTATATTTGCAATGACAAAACATCAGCCCTGTTCACATATGTCCGGAATACTTCTGCCAGCAGTAGAAGTACAAAGAACAAAGCAATAACAGTGCCAAATTCATCTGACAAAAACCTGACAGAAATACTGTCTGCATAGTACTTTTTAATATTACACCAAAATCCAGATTTTTCCCCTTCCTTTATCCATGAACTCACTCTGTGAAAATCCATCCTTCAGTTCAAAACAGGGATATGATTCAAAGCCTGACCATCAGTCATTGACTTATACTACCTTTTTTTTTCTTTTTAAAAGCTTTACATTAAATCATCCCTTGCTCTACATTTTCTGAGTTTTCCATACTTCTCTTCACAAACATGGTTCACACAGTAGTTAGACTCTCATTCACTGTTACAGAAAACCAAAATATTTGGTCTATTAAACACATAAGTAATTTTTCCTTTACCCTTCTGAAAGAAGACTTCAAGGAGCTTCATGATCAGGCAGCAGTCGGTGCAAAGGAAGCTTTCAGTGGGTGAAATTTCATAAGCAATGCTGTTTATCAGCACCAGGCTAGTCACACAGATTGTACATTCTCCACAAAAGTTTTTGTGTGTGATTTTTACTTAACAATTATTGTTACAGTGTATTTTGCCAATAAACCTTATCCAATATGGTGCATTTACAATCATAGAAAAATGTTTTTGTCCAAGCATTCATTTCAACGTTTAATATTCTGAATACCACATTCTCATGTTGGCTGTACTCCCTTTGGATTTCCATAATGGAACAAAAACTTCCAAGTTTTTATTTCTGACTACCAAAACTACTTAGGTGTGCAAGCTTTACTCTTGATATTACATACATGAGAATAACAATTTACTACTGTGTAATATGGAAGTTACTGTTATTCCATTGGTGTAATTTAGTTGTAAGGTATAATTACCTAGTTCTGTCAAAGCACGAGCAAGGGCAGAAGAAAGGCAAGGATGCGACTCTGACTCCTCCATTGATTGTAATATAAAATACTGCCTAATAAAGTTTTATGGATAGTTGCACATTTCTATAATAAAGTATATTCTTCAAGCTGTTTTGAGTTTAGCCAAGAATCTCATTAATTATGTTATCTAAAACAAGGTTACTATGCCAGTCGATCTGCACCTCAGAAGGAATTTGCCCAGATCATCCCACGGCACTCATTACATCACAGTTACTAAATGCATCCTTGCTGCCTCCCCGATGTCAACACACTTTGAATTGCCCTCTTTTCTTCCTCTTTTCCTCTAAGTACTGAATTTTGCACCTGCTCTCACTGTGGAGGGATCCTTCCGCAAGTATTTGCATGTTCCTCCTCAGGGCACTTTAATTATGAAGATTTCTCCTGGAGGGACAGGAGAAGGTCCGTGTAAGAGGAACCTGGATATCCAAAGCCACAGCTCAAGCTTCCCACCCAACTCCCCTTTCACCTAAGCAGCCTTGCAGGTCGCGTTAAACCGCCCCAATAAAACCCTCAGTACCCTCGCTGCTCTTGCTCAGGAGCTCTGCTTCTAAACTGGGGTGTGGAAGATTTGGCGGGGCTTTTTTTGAGGCTTTTTTGCGTTCCCTTTTTCCCCTGTCAGTGAGTGCAGCCCGACTCAGTGTCCCCCTCCTCGGGCCTGCAGGGGGCGCGCGAGCCTGAGCCCTGCCACGGCCGGGCCCCGCCCCGCCCGCGATGGCCAATCAGAGCGCGCCCGCCCGGGGACAGCCGAACCCNGGGGCGAGGGCGGAGCGGCGCCGCAGCTGGCGGCGCGGGTGCGGGAGCTGCGCCACAAGGAGCAGGAGCTGCGCGACACGCGCGAGCTGGCGCGGCAAGGTGCGGGGCGCGCGGGCCGTGCGGCCATTCGCCTGTGCTGATTGGGGGAGCGGCCCCGAGGGGGCGGGGCGGAGGGCGGAGCCATTGGCCTGGGCTGACGCGATTGGAGGGGCGGCCCC
>VWZF01000925.1:0-13542 GCA_013396755.1 Sclerurus mexicanus | reverse complement strand
ACGCAGAGCCGATGAGTCCCGACCGCGCCCGAAGCCAGTGCCGAGCGCCTTCGGCAGCTTCCGGAAACCCGGAGGGAGGCAGCCGAGCGCCTTCGGCCGTGCCCGGCACTGCCGTGACGCCCTGGCGGAGGGAGAGTGCCCGCGCTCCCGGCCCAGCCGGACATGCGGCTGCTCTGGCGAGCTCTCCGCGCGGCGCAGGGCTGCCGGGCCGCCGCGCTGCCCACTCGGAGCCTCCGGGCNGGACGAGCGGCCCCGAGGGGGCGGGGCGGAGGCGGGCGCGTGGCGTGGCGCGGCGCGGAGCACCTGTGGCGGTGCGGGCGGGGCGCGGCGCGGCGCAGGTGCCACGTCGGGAGGGGACGGTGACACACCTGTCACCTCGGGGGGCCCGGGGCGGTGTCCTCGGGCCTTCCGGAAGTAAGGAAACCACCCGAGCAGAGGTCAAGGGTACGGGAGGGTGGGAAAGCATATCCGCCGGCGGGGGAGCTGCTGATACTGGAAGGAGGAGCAGCGTGATGGCTCCTGTTTCATATGGAATCACCGAATGTGCTAAATTGGAAGGGACTCGCGAGGATCATGGAGGCCAGCTCTTAAGTGACCGGCCCATACGGTGTTACTAGCAACTTTGGTGTTACTAGCACCGTGCCTTAACCGACTAAAATAAAGATAATTAATCAGGGATAGAAAACTTAAAGTTGTTTCTTCTTTTATCCGTTCTTCTCTTGTTGCTGAGGCAGCCCAACCTGCCTGTCTCTGTTTTGGCAGCGGTAGACATCAGCATCTGTTTGTGTGCTGCCTCCACACTCTGTTGACTTCAGTCTGTGTCAGTAGCTGCACACTTTTAGTGCTGCCAAGTAATATTTTTTTACCCGGAAGCAAATTACGTTTTGATAACGATTAGAAAACCAAAATGCAGAAAAGGAGTGCTTTAAGGTCAGTAAACAGGAGATGGTGAAATATTCCCTAGATCATTTAATTCTTGCTATTAAATACCAGTTAATCAAAAGTGTTAACTGTAGTCAGCTTTTCTGACTCATGAGGATGGCAAACACTGTCCAAAACAATCGCTCCTTTTTGTTATTTTTACTATTCGTTCTCTTACCCCTCAGTTTGAAAAGGAGAAATTATTCCTTTGAACAAACTAATAATTGGCCCTAGCTAACTCTTCTCCTTTCAGAACCTGCTGAAAAAGCCAGTGTCATCAAAACCGGGCTAAGAGCTTCAACAAAGTGAAGAGATCACAAGGGCTTAGTCCATAACTTTAAGCACTTCTGTAGTTAATAATTGAAAATATTTTTTTATATTATTTTAAACTGGTGTTAAAGTCTGTATTACATCTGCATCTTGAAGTATGAAACTGCTATGAATTTTTAGATTATTTATTAATACTAGTTGCATTAGTATTCAATTCATCAGTATTCATCAGTAGTCAAACAGCTAGTTTAACTAACAGATTTTGAATTCCTTAATTCTTATCCTTCCTCAGTTGTCCTTAATGAGTAGCTCTTGGTCAGTCAGAAGTTATGGTAAAGAAATGTAGATGGAGATGATCAAGTTTACATGTTCAAAGAGTTACAGGTAGTCAACTATGCATACTCTTAGCAAACTGTAGATAAAACATGCTTGTTGTTTAAATCAGTTTATGCCTTATTATTTTTTGAGTTTCCTTCTTACAGAAGTGATGGAGGAGTTAATGTACCAGCATTAAAACTAAAATGTAAAGTAAAAAACGTTTCATTTGAAGTTGTGCTAGTTACTAATTGCAGTTACCATGCTGAAAAGGTGTGGCTTTAGTGCAAGTCTGCTCCTTAACGCATTTAAAAGTTTGCTGTACATGGAAAGAAGTCTAGCCCCAGTTCCCCATTGTTCATTTTATGTACCATTTTCTCCTTTTTGGGGCAATCAAAGGCTGCTTAAAATGTTGATTTTTTTTTTCTATTAAAAAAAACAAAACAGAAGAAACACTATCAAATATTGAAACTGTAGTACAGAAAAAGAAATCTTAACTGAAAAGCATTAGTGTTGACCAGTCAAGACACTTCAAAATGACAAGTTCCTTCTATTATGCCAGAGTTCTCCCATAACTTAATTTTTAGTGATGGACTAGAAGTCTTGCAGCTGTGGTGGAATAAAGTGAGAGATATAAAGTACTTGAAATTACTACTGCAATCTTCAGATTTTTGCGTACAGTGATAGGGGTAATAGTCCTTTTAACAAAGTGCTAATTGTGGGGCTGATGTGTGCTTTAAATCCTTGAAGTTCCTGTCATACTGAAATACAGAAAGTATTAGAGCCACAGAATGGCTGAGGTGGGAAGGGACCTTTGGAGATCACCCAGTCCACCCTCCTGCTCAAGCAGGGTCACCCACAGCAAGTGGCTCAGGGTTTTCCCAGTTGGGTTTTCAGTATCTCCATGGATGGAAACTCAAATCCACTCCAGGCAACCTGTGCCGCTATTTGACCGCTGGCGCAGCAATTTTGGGGTTTTTTGTTGTATATCTACTGTGTATCTTTATTACAGATCACATTATTAATGTGATTTTCTGATGGATTTAGTGTGTTGGGGAAGAGGGACAAGGTGTGTGGTAGTTTGGATTTGAATTTGGGGAGTTTTTGTAGAGTAAGTTCTTCATGTGGTTATTTTTCAGAAGGTTTTCTCAGAGTGGCACTGATGTAAGTCTGAAGATTAACCATACTGAAATATTTCAGATGAAAATGAAGATTTACGGAAGCTTGCAGAAACAGAAATTGCCTCCTGTGAAGAGGAGATAGCTGAACTGAAACAACAGGTGAGATCCCCTTATAGACCCTCTGTTCCCTTGTCATTCTTAACAAAGCCTCATTATCTTCTTAGAGGCATTGGAACTAGATGATATCTAAGGTCTCTTCCAACCCAAACCATGCTTTGACTCTTATCAACATGTATATGGTAAACTCCTCCTCCCCTCCTTGCTGGTTATACTCCTCAAGTAGTGTCAGTTATCTAAGGAAAATGAAAAAAAGCAGATGCTATAGAGACAGCCTGTAAGCAAGTGCCTATTTTTACCTGAATATGTTTTAATCAATATATCTTTTTAAGTTGGTGCTGTAGTTTGTCTTGACTGGGTTTACCTTTATCGATGTCCAGCTGTTTATTTCTTGGAAACATGAAACTTACATAGTATCACACATACTAGTGGTTTGGGAAAAATATTTTAATACTATGTAACTACTTTAGTTGCTACCTAATATGGGTTTTAAAGAGTATCTATGCTATTTAACAAAAAAGGTAATGGTCTTTACTTAAAAAAAATCTGTTTAACTTAACGTCACTGGTGAAGTGGAATCCGATATGGTCACATTGTTTATTTCTCTGACAACAATACAGCAGTCACTTAGTAAATATTTTGTAAATATTTATGGTTTTGCCAAAAGAAGTCATTATCTGTGGAAAGAAACATCACCTAATGCTAATAAGGATAGATCACTGAGAAGCATTTGCAAATCATCCAGAGTTTTGATCCAGCATGCAAAGTTGTGATACAGTTTTTAAGTTCTGGTGTATCTTTCTTCTACAGATCAGACTTTTCCTTTTTAAATAAATAAATTAATTGTACATTTGAGTTGTTGTTGAAGGACTGCCTTCCTGAACATCAATACTTTGGTAGCTCTGCAGTTCAGATGGGGTTAAAAGGGAATCTGATGGGAAGGGAGATGTTCAGTTGTTTTGCAAGACCTGACACATATCCTCCTGTGTCCAAATGTCCTCGGCATGCTCCTGATGGGTGGAAACTGCTGTGAAGTTTTGTGTGTTGAGTGAGAGACCACTGTAGCTCCTGTAACTGTGAGCAGACATAGGAAGCCTTCCTGCAATGCAGCATCAGCCCCACTCACCTCTTGCTGGCTGCTGCCTCCTCACTTAGAGGAGGCATGAGAAGCCTGTCAACAGGGCAACCCAGGGGTGAGTGCAGAGAACACAGCCTAGATCAGTTACTGACTTGTCTGGTGTTTTATGCTGTCTCAGTTGTGGATAGCAGTGTCAGAGAGGAGTCTTAGTGGGGTGTTTTTTGTATTTACAGATAGTGTTGCTTTTGATTCCTGCAGAAGAAACAGATGAGAGTGATCTTGTCATGGAAGTAACTGCTGGAGTTGGAGGGCAGGAAGCCATGCTGTTCACTTCGGAGGTGTTTGATATGTATCAACGATATGCTGCCTATAAAAAATGGAAATTTGAAGTATTAGAATACTGTCCCAGTGAAATAGGTCAGTAATGAAAATCTGTAACTTCCTCATATAAGTTGAAACAGTCATTCATATGACACTTTAATTTCCTAACTACAGGAAGCTAATTTGCACTATCTTAATTTTAGAAGTGGAAGGTTGTTTGGACGTCTGAGTACAATTTTCCTCACTTTCTGTATTTGAGAATGAAATTCCATTTCAGAAGTGCTATTAAAATACCAAAGTGCTAAAAAGAAAACTCATCTTTCAGTAGTTTCATTTATACATTTTGAAACTACTGAAAGACAAGTGCTTGGCAGAAGGAAATTCTAAAGTGGTGCAGATATGTTGTTTTAGCTCTATTTTATTTTTAGAAATATAGCTTACATATACGTTTTATTTGGCTACACTCTTCTACTTAGTTAATGTTTTAGTGTTTATAGGTCAGCTTGGTGGCAGATTGAAAGTCTGTTTATTGTTATGGATCTATTGGCAGAGAGGAATCAGTTGTATTAAAACAATTCTTGAAGTTTAATCTAGGACATCTTGAATTTATTTGAAATAAGATCTGATGTTTAATACAAGGAAATGGAGTGTTTGGATATAGCTCATCAGTAACAGCTAATGGATGAGCAAAATGGGAGCATTTTTGAGGCTTTAAGAGGAGAGAGAAGAAATCTAATTGTTTTTGAAAGCCTTCCACTAAAATTTCACAGCTTGATGCCAGTAAAAGGAGATGTTCCTCCTTTCTCCCTTCTTCCTTATTGCTTCTCTGCCTCTCTGAGCAGTCACACCTGGGGTTTTTTATGTCTCTTTTGATGTCCTTTTACTTAAACTGGAAAAGAATTTTCTTTTTATGACTAGGATGTTTTCTTGCCTAGTCAATATGTTAAGCCAGTTCTTGGGAGCCCTGGAGCTAGCTTAGGATAAGCAACAACATGGGGGTGAATGCAAGGAGGTGTTAAAACTGGATCATCTAGTGATGGTGAACTGTGAAGGTGGTTCAGGGCATCTCATGCAACAATGTCTTTGAAGAGCTGGGGATTGGCTGAGTTACGCAACAAACTGAAGCAGTGGCACCTTAGTTTATTTTAATTTAATCCGGATAGTGTGTAAAGTTGTTTCACAAATCTCAGCTTGCTGTTGTCTCTGTGCTGTTCCTGACTGCTTTGCATCGGCACTTGTGATTGTGCATTTTTGTATAGTCTCATCACCAAGTCAATCCACCTGAAAAATAGCACACACAAAAAAACCCCCATTAGTTTTCAGTTAATCCAGCACAAGAGAAGAGAGGAAATACAGTGATGCTGGACGCAGCGGTGTATGGTCGCTGGTGGTGGCAGTGAGAAAACCAGGACCACCTTCCAGCAGCAAAACGTTCTGCAAGCTTAAGCCCACTATGAAACGGCAATCCAAAACATGCCCAGCAGGGCTTTTGGGTTTTGATTGACAGATTGCTAGCCACATTTCTCAGCAGTGTAGATTTGCTAAGTCTGTCTGTGTTAACAGATCTACAGCCTCACAGTTATCCATGATGTTGTGAGTAAAGCTAGCACATTTTGTTCATTTGGGTATTGCTGTGGAGGTAATGCGTATGTCCTAGCAGGTATGGATCAGTAGGTGGACACTTGTGCAGCTTACTGCTCATGGCTCAGATTAATTGTGAAACTTTACCTGTATTTATACTTTCATCAACTTCTTTGTTTGTTTTGTTTTTTGGGGGGTTGTTTTGTTTTGGTGGGGTTTTTTGTGAAACTTTGAAGGAGAACTGTGAAAAACTAGGTTGTTAGGATACACAATCCGTCAGGAAAACTCTAATATTTTTTCAGTCAACATTTAATATAATTGCAGAGAGATTTTTAGCAAGCTTTGAGAAATGTGAAGCAACTTTTAACACTTCTGGTTACTCACACTGTATTTTGGACTCGATATTTTCAAGTATCTTGAACTTTTTCTGTTTCAACCATCTAGAAATTCACAGCAAATAAATATCCACAACTCTCCCAGTTGAGCTTCTCATGTCAGTGAGCTACTTTTCCCTTCTAATGAGGTCTTTTTTGTACCCTAAAGAAGGATCAAAAATTGGGCTCCACGGAAGAAATGCAGTTGGGTGTTACAAACTGGGAACTTGAAAATTGAGGTGCAGGATTGATTTGTTGTCTGTATTCACACTTCAGAAAATGGAGGCCCTTGTCTATACCTTTCAGATATGCAGGTACAATTTTAAGTTACTATAGATTTCACTTACACTTGTGAGTTCTTAAAATATTTATTAGAATTTGATTTTTTCATGGAGATGAAAAACTTGGCCTGCATTCTGGCTCATGAATTTTTCCTGCACTGCAGTGCATTTTCAGATTCTATGTTGTCTTGATTTTCTTGTCTTAAAATGCTCCTGTCTTGTCCCTGTGGTTGAGTTCCTTAGTCAGAGAGATAGCCTATAGCAGTATTTCTGAGAAGTATGTGCCTCTTCTTCTCCTTAGCTGTGGTTTTATGTTGCAAGACTTAAACAGCAATACTCTTTCAAGAGCCATCTATCTCTTCTTCAGTCATTCCCTTGGCATGCTATCCACTGTGCTGAGAATAGGATTTGGGAATTAAGCTGCATTAGAAACCAAAATGAGTGAAAAATTGTATTCATTTACAGTGCCATCACTTCTCTGATCCTTCAGTTATACTGCACACTAGAGAACAAAGAAGGGTAAGAACGTCATAAACTAGTAGCGCAATAAACTCTTTCTGTCATGAAACCATTATTGCATTGGGTTTTACTTCCAGGTTCCAAACTGTTCAATGCTTGTTGTACATGGCTGTCAAGTGTTCTGCTGGATTTATCAGTAAGAGGTGCAGGATTTGGTGTTCGGCTCACTCCAAGGAAGCAAAGATTAAAATTAAATAAAAAAATGAAGGCACATGGGTAGAATGAAGAGAGGAGAATGGAGAATAAGAGAATGAGTATTATTTATCTTTTAATTATAAAGAGCTGGGTTTTTTTCCCATTGAATAATATTCTGAACTAGCAATAAAAAAATTGATGTTCCTGAAAGCAGCTTTCAAAATTTGATCTTTATGTAAACTTGCTACTGGTATTAAGAGTTGTACTGTGTTTTCTGGTTGTATGTGTACATGTATGTACATTGTTCTTAGGTAATTTTTTTATGTATATAAAAAAATTAAATTGGACTCTATAAAAAGAATTTGACAGTCCTTTGCCTGAGATTGTGTGTGAGTATGTATCTATGGCTTTAAGATTTCTCTTGCGTATTTAGTGTAATAATACCCAAGTGTTTAAATGATAAATTCATAATTTTTAGAAACAAATGACAATGATGTGTAAAGACACTCTTTGAAGTATAAGGGCATAGTACAGTACCAACAGTTCTTCTTACAGATTTACAATTGTTTTTCTTCTGTATTTAAGGTGGCCTAAGACATGCAGTAGCCAGTATAGCAGGTCTTGAGGCTTACAAGTACATGAAGTTTGAAGGAGGAGTGCATCGTGTTCAGCGGGTACCAAAGACAGAAAAACAGGGACGCATTCACACCAGCACAATGACTGTTGCCATATTACCCCAACCCACTGAGGTAATACTTATCTTTTAGTACAACAGACTTTACCATGAGCAGTGTTTGATACCCAAGTGTTTTGTCCCTCTTTTTGTTCTCACTTAATGACTTTTTTTAAAAATCTTAATTTTAAACTAGGTCATATTTATTAGTTTATTTTTATTTTTTATCACAGGGTGAAATAAAAAGTTTCTGTCTTTCCTCATAATCCTAATCTCAAGAAAGTCATGGACAGTTTACTTAATAACTTGAAAATTCACTTACTGCGTCTTGCATATTTTGTGGAAAACTACATTTTCTACAAAGTGACAAAAAAATGACTTATTTTACAGAGGTCACAGATACTTCTTTTAGTGCTTTCTCTTTTCCATTTTTGTAGTGTCCTCACTTGCTCCTTTCAAAGTGTGTCGGTGATAATTTAGCATCACTGTATTTGCTTGGTTAAAAACAACTGGCTAAGAGTTAAAGCTTTGCTTTCATCTTTGTTTCATGTTGAACTAGCAGATTGTCAAAGATGTTACTGCTTCCTGTACTCTCTTGAAGTTTGCTCACTCCTTCACAGATTACTGCTCCATTCCAGAGCCAGAAAAGGCAATATTTTTCCATTTTATCTAAAAGTCATCTGGTCAAGTTCATATATTGGTTAACTCTGCTGAAAGAGGGTGCAGGGCTTTCAGAAGAGGGGAAAATTAGTGCTAAGGGATGGTTATGTGTTAAGCTACTATTTGTCTGATTTCTTGGGCTCCATCATGTTGCAGTCCAGTTTGACTATGAAGATTCCTTAATATAACTGGATGTGACCTACCACTCATACACTTTAAAAAGTTTGATCTTGCATGAATGTGCCCTATAAAATAAACTGACTATGCATATTTGATACCTGTCTGGAAAGAAAAAACATAAATACATTCTTTTTTTTGTTTTTCTTTGTTCTTTCTTTCTGTCTCTCATGACAGATGAGGCTGCAAATTAATCCAAAAGATCTACGGATAGAAACAAAGCGAGCGAGTGGAGCTGGAGGCCAGCATGTCAATACCACAGATAGTGCTGTACGAATAGTTCATATTCCAACAGGTGCTTCACTTTTTCCTTAATACAAGATCTTCATTGCAGAGCTGCTGTCAGAACAATGGTTTTATTTTCAAACCTGGACAACAGTAGACCGGAATTTTTGTATAGTTTTCATGTCTGTTCATAGTACTCACCATCCTGTTCCCACTCCAATATTTAATTGTAAAGACTACTGGCTTCAGTAGGTAAGCTATGAATTTGCCATTAAGCATGACACTCTTAAGAGCATCCAGATAATCCAGGTTGTGTCAAAAAGTTATATTTAAGATTTCAAATAATGAAAGTGACACTGGATAAGGGAGTAGGTTGAAATCTGATGATTTACCATTTCTTGACTAGTCTCCAAAAGAGAGATTGCTCTATTTCCATATTAAAATGTTGCTTTTAATTGCAGAGTCTGCTCAGGATGCCAGCTTCCATTTGTCTGCTGGCTCCTTTCCCATAGATGACACACGTAATTAGGAGGCTGATCCCTCTGGCTCAGATTAGGAAATATAGAAGGGATAAGATACACCATCAAATGCTACCTGATTTTAGCTATCATGTATTTTTTTAATTGCCATTCCTAACCCTTTTACTTGCCTTTGAGCAATCCACAACAGCTGCCTTGAGTTTCATGGCATTTTAACTTTTCCTCTTCTCTACTACAAACATTGCTCAGGCTTTACAGCCTCAGGGTAATCCCGAGACCTCTTTATCTTCATGTATCCAGGTTTTTGCCACCCATTTCTTTGTATTTGTTTAAGACATTTACCTATTCTGCACTTGTTGCATCACCTTAGTAAAGCAGAAGGTAAACAGTGGCAAGGATAAAACCACTATATGGTGACAAAAGATACTCCAAATTGAAAACATTTTGGATTGCCTGCATATTTAGATAAAAACACAACAAACTAAACCCAGCAATTAATCTTAGTTTTTGCTGAAGGCACTTATTAGGATATGTTATAGAAATCTGAAAGTGTATTGCAAATTTTTTTGTGGTTATATGTAGGTAATAGGGGAGTTTGTATCACAACTTATCTCCCCACGGTTTTCTGTTCCACCTTTCCCTTCATTTCTCTGATCTCTCTTCCCTTACAGTTGTCCTGTTACTTTTTCTATTTCTCCTCTAGATCTTTTTTAGACCTTCACTGCAATCCAAAAAGTTGTTTATAAATAAGTCTTTCATAAAGTAATACTATTTAATCTTATAAAACATACTCTAATATTACCAGAGTTATGTCTTCTCCTGTATTTCTTTTCCTTATTCCTTTCTTCAGCTATGCATTTCTTATCCTGAATTATATGTTTTGGGATGACAAACCACAACTTTTTTTTTTTCTTATTAATAAAATATTGCCCATCTTTTTATATTCTGTATGCTTGCTATATCATGTATTTTACTGTTCCTCTAAGTCCTATATTTCCTGGGACTATGGCCAAAAATAAGTCAGATCACATCACATACCTTTTATTTAACTATCCACCTGATACTGAATTAAATTTCTTGCCTTATGGCTTAAAACACCTGTACAACTCAGCCTTCACTCCTCTCCAAAAATGTATTATTAGACATTAATAAATCTGGACTTCTACATTCCCAGTGCAAAATATATAAGGAAGAAAGAAACAGTTTAATGTAACATAATAAAAAACTTCTAGAAATTGGAAAACTATTTTAGTATATGTTACTCTTAAGTGCTAAATGTCATGATATTTTTGACAGGGATTGTGTCTGAATGTCAGCAAGAAAGATCTCAAATTAGAAACAAAGAGAAAGCTATGCAAATGCTATGTGCTAAACTATACAACGCCAAACTAGAAGAAGAAACTAAAAAGAGAAACAGTGTTCGAAAGGTTCAAGTAAGTTTCATTTAGTAACAATGTAATTCTGTACAAATGTATGTTCTTAAGGTAACCCCAGTACTGAACTACAAGTAATAAATGAAAATACAGAGGAACAGGAGCCCAGGAAGGACTTGCATGAGTCAAAAAAAATATAATAATAGAATAATAGAATGGTTTGGCTTGGAAGGGACCTTAAAGGTCATCTAGCTCCAATCCCTCTGGCATGGGCAGGAACACCTTCTACTAGACCTCCCTGAAAAACAGAAGTTGTGGAGTCCACAACCTCTCTGGACAACAAAATTATGTTTTACTTCAGCAATAGAGGTCATATATATTAACCAGACTTCATGTTTTACTAGTATGCAAATTCTAGAGATCCAGTGAAACAGACTACGTGTTTGATTGCAGCATGAAGAACCAGAATGGTATTAAGATGGAGTAAAATTGTTCTTTGACATGTTTGAGGACAATTACTGCAGTCGCTGAAGTGATCCAAGTGATCTGAGTCATATGTAACTATAACAAATGTTGGATAATCATGGGAGGAAGAAAACCTTTTCACTTTAAAGGCTTAATCAATATTTCATCATTTTTATAGAAAGACAATGATGTTAAACTGATTCTTCTTGTTCAATAGATTGGCACTAAAGGAAGATCAGAGAAGATCAGAACATACAACTTTCCACAGGACCGGATTACGGACCACAGAATAAGCAGATCAGTGCATCACATTGAGTCTTTCATGCAAGGGGAAGAAATGCTGGATGAAATGATACAAACTCTGAGGGAATATGCTGATTGTGAATCTTTAATGGAAATTATTTCAGCAAATGAAAAAAAGGATTCCTCCTGAACATTGCTCTTTCTCAGCCTATTACAACAGATGTAGACCTTGGTCTGCAAAGAAGCTTCTTGGAGCTTCAGAAAATGGAACTGCTTTTCAGATCAAGAAAAACACGACTTGTTTTCTCATGACTAATAAAGTTTTCTTACTTGCTGAGTAAAAGACTTTATTATCTTCATATGAGACATTATTGCTGCAGTGGTCCATTTGAAAAGTAGATTTGACTGCACCAGAATTAACTTCAGTTTTTAATTTTCTCCCCTGAGAAGACACTGATACACCACTCTCTAAAGGTATGCATGCATTAAAAAATAAGCTATTTCTAATTCCAGTCTTCATTTTAACAGTAGTTTAAACATCAGTACAGTGTCAAATAGTTTACTTGATAGAACAAAAAAAAAAATCATATTTTCTTTGAGTGATTGGAAAAAAGTGATAAATAAATGACCCCACTCTACCTATCTGCATATTTGTTAATCACTTAAAATGTCATGATGGGGTCTCCATCATGTTTTTATGGCCCTCAGGCCTTCATTAATAAACACACCCAAAGAAGCTTAGGAATATCCCTTTTTCCAGAAAAAAAAAAAAAGCTGTGGAAGTCTAGTGACAAATCATATGAGTTGTTTTTTGAAAAAATGTTTCTGTTCAAAAGTGAATTGTTACAGTGTTGTTCAGCTGATACTTTAGTCTCCACTTCAGCTCAGGTTCTCCTTGTGAGAAATGTCCACACTTACCAATAAAATTTAGAGGGGACAAAGTCATCAACACAAAACTAAATTTTATTTAACAAATTCTATTGAATTGGGTGTGTCCCTCTGGCCCAGAAGACAGAAGAAGCAGGTCTTTTATACCTTTCCCTGGCTCAGGCGGTCTCTGCCTCCATTCCTCCAAACAAACTCCAAACGATATTATGAAACTTAGTTAAGTGTTTAGGTCTTTGTCACCCTAGACTTTCCCTAATGCTCTAGCTTGTAGCCCATCTGGTCAACTTCTGCCTGGCTCATCTGTTCTCATCTAGCTCTTGAAGAGACACTGGATATGTTGCCTCTGACCAGCGTGAGATAAAACAGACATCATGTTCTGGCAGGAGGCTGACAGAGGTATCCTAAAACTGACATGTGACAGGACTTCACTGTCCTACTTGGCTAGTCATGGCAAGCTTGTAGGCCTGTAAAGACTTGAGTTCCCGTGCTCGCTCGATATTATTTAGTGCAACAGATGTTGTTTCTGAAAATGCAACCTCCCTGAGCTATGAGCAGATTGCATTTCCAGCAGCAGCAGGGATCTCTGCACTGGTGCCCAGTCAGTCTAGCTCCCAGTAGTGCTCCTCCTCACTCTGCAACTGCTAGTAGCATTGGTCATGCCTTAAAATAAATACCATTATTTTATGGGGAGGAGCCCAGATGTAAGATCCCACCACCAGACTTAAATCACAGAATCACAGGACGGGTCAGGTTGGAAGGAGCCACTGTGGGTCATCTGGTCCAACCTCCCAGATCAAGCAGGGTCATCCTGGAGCACATGGCACAGGATTGTAATATCTCCGGTGAGGGAGAGACTCCTTCCCTGGTAGAGGAGCTTTGCACGTTCGGAGCGTGCCAGGTTGCTGAGAAGATCCCGGGCACGTCCATTTAAAAAGCCAAACCTAGATGTAGCTGGGCGCCAGGCTGAGCTTAGGCGTGTGTGGCTCCCGGGGCAGGGAGGTCGGCGGTTCTTTAGGGAGAGCGCCGCCGGGCCGTGCGGGTGCCGGAGGGCGGGAGGAAGGGGCGGGCGGGACCCGCGGCCCGGCGGGAGTCCCGGGCGGGCGGGATCCTCTGCCGGGCGGGATCCGCGGCCGCGCCACTCGCCTCTCTCCCTCCCTCCCTGCGGCCGAGGAGGGAAAACGCGAGGCGGGGCCGGCGCCGCCCCCCGCTCCCCGGATTGGCCCCCGCCTTCTGCCCGCCTCCCATTGGCCGCGTCCCGCCCGGCGGCGCCGCGCGATTGGCGGGCGCGGTTTTGGATACCAAATTCAAAGTTTTTAAAAAGCGTCC
>VWZF01000922.1:232-38549 GCA_013396755.1 Sclerurus mexicanus | reverse complement strand
TGGCTTCCCTCTCTGCAACATGTATACAATAGTTTATGGCCCATAGAGTAAATCTGTTGTGGGCCTGTGCAGACTAACATTTACACTGATATTTAACTAGCACAACAGTGTAGTAAATTATGCCTTTTAAGGCCTTCATATAACTGTCTTTCAAAATAATGTGTGTAAATACAACACTCCATTTATTTCATATGCCTATTAAACTGTTCAGCTTCATGACATCTGAAATATTAATGTTTATATATTAGTTCCCTATTACATGTCTCTGAAATTTTTTCAGACGATCACTTTCATCCAGAGAGTACAACCATGTAATTTCCATACCATTATCTTTTTATCCTCAGTCATTTTACCACAGATACAAAAAACCATTTAAACATATAGCTGGCTTTAAGCGTATACATCAAGCCTTCTGAAGTCAGTACACTATAAACATGAGTCTAACAGTTTGCAAAATGAGGCCTTTAGGTACTGTCTTTTAAAGCTTAATTTTGCTTTAAATTTAGAGTCCTATAAATGAAAAGATAGTATTTTTGAAAGGTGAAAGGTACTTTCTACAGTTTTGACAGATAGACATACACAAAAAAAAAATTATTTATGATTTTAAATAGTGTCTTTTAAATAAGGTAGCATTCTGTTATGTTATTGTGAAGTTTGTCTTCACGTGTTTCTTGTGTTTCGTTTTATTCAAGCCAAGGCTTTCCCCAAAATAGAGAAAGAAATGAATAAGTATAGCAATTTCCATATTCAAGAGGTGCAGCTGCAATTTAAATTGAAAAACAGAACTACTTTTGGTGTTAGCTGATGAAACAACATGCTATATTACCTAGCTCTACTGGTTAAGAGAAAACCTGCAAGTAAGTATGGGCTCCTGATCATAGAATCATAGAACGGTTAGGATTGGAAGGGGACCTTGAAGATCATTTGGTTCCAATCCCCCTGCTGTAGGCAGGGACACCTAATGTTAAGGTTTATTTTCTCTTTTGAAAATGCACACACTGTACCTTTTTCTGACACATACAGGTAGTTTAAAGAGACAGAAAAATATCCCAAAAAACCCACAAGAGAATTAATTTTCTATTAGTATTTTTTAATTTTGCATTAAAGAATTTCCTCAACAATGATTGTCATTTACAGAAAACATTAAAAAATTGTGTGCATTATTATGTAATGTTAACAGCATTGAACTAATAATTTACAGGACATAAAATAAGACAAAAACCTGTTACATTCTAAAGTAATATAGAACCTTTTTATTTGACAAGGATGCTGGTCCTACAAAATTCGTTATTAAAATAAAACACTTAATGGTCACTTTCTAAATGAATCAGACTGTCTTTTTACTCACATACACATAAATTAGGTCAGTTATATTAAACAAGGGAGAAAGATCAAAAGAAAATCGCAGGTGTAAAAATGTCTGATGAACTCCTGGCTCTGTTGAAATCAGTGAACGGTTTCCTGCTGGTTTCAATGGAGTCAGATTTTTACCCAGTATGTCATGATTCATTTGTGGTTTTGCTTTTTTGCATCTACAAGCCAGTTAAGATACATCATAATTATTACACAATTAAACTTACAAAAAAAACCAAAAGACATTTCATTTTAGAAAGGAATTTTTACTTGTCCTTTGAGAGTAGTTAATTTTGAAGTTATTGGTATTTTATTAGACTGTTTATTATCATACTTCTAGACAGGCAATGAAACTCCTGTGTGCTTGTGTATTACCAATAGTGGTAAACACGCTGACCAAGTAGAAAACAACCCCCGCCCCCTAAAATTCAAATTAAATTGATTTACAACAATACAGCTACAGCCAAGCACCAAATCGCTCAGGGCTTGGATCCTGGATCTTAACATCTCATCTAATTCTAACAAAATGAACTGGAAATAGGATAAAAACATTATATATTGGAAAGTGGAAAGTATATGAAAAATCATTTCTTCTCATAATCCTAAAAGCAAAGAAGCATTTTCAGGGATATTTCAAAAATATTAGAAAGCTTCATTTAAATCTAAATATCTATCTTAATTATGTTTTTTTTGTTGTTTTGTTTTTGTTTTTATAAATTGGTAATCACAAAATACTAGACATTAAAGTCATATTTGGATGTCAGAAAAGCATCCGGATACTTTTCTTGTTATTTATGGTCCTGCCTGTATTATAAATGCTGATACTGGACATTTCTTTTTTCCACTATGTTCTCTAAAATGTATATTTGGTGAAGATCAGTTATGGCTTCAGATTACAGCTAATAGGTAGCCTGACCTCAAATTTGAATAAGAAATTAAAGGCATGCAAAAATATTTTGCTCATAATTCATGCCAGAAGGATTCATAAATCCATATGCTGTAAAGAAGCATTATTTGCTTGAGCAACTTGTCTTCAAACCATGTTAGTCAAATGCAGTTTGCAGGAATTATTACAATACTGACTGAGATCATGTTTCATTGATGGTCCCATATATTCCATCCACACCCCCCCGCCACCACCACTCCTCTCCAATTTACAAACAGAAGGACACACTAAATATCAACAGCTGGTCAAAAGGCTTTATCTATTACAATCAGTTTCCATAAAAACTGAAGAGTCTATTACACTTAAAGGAAGCAAGTACATAATTTGCTCTTTGATACTTTTCCTCTTTAAAAAAAAAAACAACAAACATTACAAAGTCTTATGCTTAAACAGAGACATAGAAAAATCAGTGTATTCACTGTCCCAAGTTATTTACAGCAAAAATTACAGAGACAGCATACATAATATCAGACCTTCCACAAGCATATATTAAAAGTAATTACATTTGAAAAAATATTTTGTCTTCTACATTTCTACAATACATAATCAGTTTCTTTATTCTTGTTTTGTTTGTTTAGTTTTTAAGTAAAGTAACTTCTTCAGTGTTAGTCAGATGAGGCAAAGACTGAATCTGTAAAATAAGGGATTTTTTTGCTATTCTGATTCCTATATTATTTATATAGTCCGTTCATTACAACCGGAGTAATTAGTTTAACATGGGATTTATCTCACAGCAATTAACATAAATCTCAAAATACCCTATGCATTTGATTTAGCTGAGTGTTGATAACAGCTTAGAGTTCAGTTGTGCTTTATTTTTTGCCACAAGTACAATCAGAGAGCTGTTCCCAATAGCGTACTAGAGATCACATTGCAGTCATGCAAGAGGCAAGGACTATCAGGGCTAGTTCACTAGCTGTGCTACTCAGTGGCTTTTTAAAAATAAGTGCACAAATAAATCCCCACATACTGCATGAGAATGTGTGGTCCACACTCCGTAGGGTTAATGGTTGTTAGCATTTCTTACTAACAACAAAACACCTTTTTTGCCTGGTTCTGACATTGAAGTGACACATGAAAAAACCCACAAATGTAGTGCATCTGAATCTGAATCCCCAGCGTCAACAGCCTAATGTAATTTGACTATTAAGCTGTGTGTCTAATCAAGACGAGTTTAAGTGCCTTTTTTTCTTTTTTTTTTTTTTTTTTCAATAAGCTCGTTTTATCTGGAACAGTCTTCAAGGTAAAGCCTGTTCTTTCTGTTCTTGGTAGTTAACCATCCTTGTAGTTAACTATGCTTGTTTTCCAATGCAGTTGCATTCTTGATGCCCAAATAAGAGGCCAATGTTCGTAATAGAGAAACCTAGGAGCCATTTTTTTAATTATCTCCAGAATCTCAATTCAACATACTTCACTGTGCCAATGTGCAGTCATAACAAAAGGCCTCAGCATTTTCTTGAAGGACAAACAATTTTTTCAACAGCAGTATCTTCATTCACAAGTTAGCAGCTATAATCAACAAATCAAACAAATATGCAAAACCACTTTGATATCTACATTAAATGAAATTTTTTCTCTATGTTATTGTACAGAAAGCAAACAATTTCTGCAAGTACAGTTACAAAGAAACACTTATAGTTTACTTATTGCTGCTATATCCAATGATGTTTTCTTTCACTCTCCCAATGTGCTGTGATTGAATTGTGAGGATGATGAAAATATGTAAATGTAGTACATCATGTTACTGTACTCACAATAAGCAGCATTATCCTTGCTGCCTGCAGTAACACTTAGGAAATACTTCTTTCCCAGAGCATTTTGTTCATTGCCTTATTCTCTCAGCACAAATAAAATATAAGGATCACTTGGAGGACACTGACATAGCCATCATGTCACTACACATTCAGGATGCTTTTTTAGGTGATTTACTGATCTGTGAGCTACCACCATAGAAATCTTAGGTGTCTTTTTTTCAAAATGACTTTTGGCTGCAGACTGCATACACAAATGGCTTTTATAGCTCCAAACTACTTCTGGGATGATAAATTACTGGGTGTTGGGCTAATTGTCACACAGTCATTCATCGACAACACATGAAGGACAACACATGCAGGGACAACATAGCTATGTGAGTACATGAAGAAAGAGAAGGAAGGAGCCTTCCTCCTACCACCTGTGTGGAGCCTCCCTTGCAGGCTGCAGGTACAGATTAACTTGGAGAAAGTGCAAAGGTGAATCATTTATCACTCTAGGCCTCATTCACTAGGAGTTCGGAGTAAAAAGTAAAGGAAAGAGAGACAAGATCCCCTGGCCAGAAGACTGTCCTTTTAACGGGAAAGCATCATGCTAACAAGAATTTCAGTCACTTGGCCATGGCTCCCAGCAACGCAATGGAACAGTTGGCAAAGAACAATTGTGAAAACCTTGATGCACAGGGATGCTGGACTCTCCACCTCTTGAAATTGTCCATCTGTCTTCCAGGTGTAAGGAGTTCAGAGGATAGAGGGAGTAAAAAAACATACATACTCACTGTGATAATAGGAGAAATGCTCAAAGCTGATGAAAGCCTCTTGGCTGAAGACATGAAATTAACTTAATGACTGGCACTATAATTGACTGTAATTTATCTTTCTGTGAGTTTTCTTTAAAGGACAGAAATATAGAAAACATGTGGTGTAAAGCCAGGGATAAGCAAATTCCAAAATTTTAGGGAAGTCAGTAGCACAGTATAAAATGGGATAATGTTTTCTTGAGGTGAGAAAGGGACTGGTCATACTTTGGAGAAGCATTGCTAGAGAGTCCTGGGCTATGATTTTATGCATCCCTGACACAATACTGTAGCTGTTAGTCACTTGCTCACACCTACTTGTTCTTCCCTGTCATTTTTCCATGTTGTAGTTCAGTGTTCCTATCATTGCTGACAAACTAACACTTATTTCATGTGTTAATCTTTCTTCTTACAGGCCTGCTGCAATTCTGAATATGAGCGCACATTAATGGGACATAAACTCAGTACTTTTAAACTGCACTTTATTTTGTCAGTTGTCTAAATTCAGTAACTCCTATAAAGCTCACTTGCATTTTTTTTTCAAAAGGACCTTAACACCATGAGTTGATGGGTTAGTAGGACTCTGCTGACTGAAACAATAGGTGAAGTGAGATCAAGCTGAGGAAATGCTGGCAGTGAATTCAGTTTATACCAATGTTACTTTTAATCACTGGCTTGAAAGCCTTGTCTGGGTCATGTTCACACAGGCAGCTCAACCCAAGCCCTTCAAAGCCTCTAACATTCTCTTCTTTATTCTGTTGTATTTATATAGCTATTTTAAGTAATGAAATATCCCTGAGTGACATAGAGTGCAACCTTTGCATCAAGCAGTGATTGTCATTTACAAAGTATGAAACTTAAAAAGTAAAGAAGAAGATGGGGCCTGCAACACACTGTTCCTAATACATGTCAGAGACAGGAGTTAGTTTGTAGAGTGGAGGTATAATGTGTTGGAAGAGGCTTTGTTATGGCCAGGGAAAAGCAAACTGTTCTGTCTCAGGTTTCCATTTCGTATGTTTAGACATAATGAATTTGGACAAAAAAAGATCTTCCACATTTCAGTTTGATCTTATTGCCAAGTGCTATATTCCTAGGATGTCCAATAGACAATGACTCTGAAAATAAGAACCACTTTCTAGGCTGGACCTGGCTCTTCTGGAAACAGCACAATCAATGAAGAGTCAGGAGGGATGAGAAATGGGGATGCCTGAACATCTTTCAAATTACGTTTGAAGCACAGCTTCAGAGGGGTGGAAAAGTCAACAGGGACAGGAGCCATCAGCTGCACATTTCTAACCAAGCTGCCTGATCAATTTGTGAGACTGCTGCAGCCTTGAACAAGCTTCCACAGACTGGTGTTGGGAGACTGAGATGCTAGCACACAGGAGCATTTTTAAATTTTGGACCCTCTTTGATTAGAAGTTACTATATCAGAAATCCCTGCAAACTACCCCAAAGGGAAACACAGACCTTTGCAAGATGAAATTGAACCAAGAAAATCACATAATAAAGCTCATCTACACAGGCAAGTCTGGTAGCTGGTCCATCTGCAGCACCATAACCTCACACAGGCATCAAAACAGCATTGGTGCCCAAGGTGTAACAGGAGGTTACAAGTGATCCCTGTGAAACTAAGCTGAAGTGACTTACAAGAAGCATAAAGTCAAAGCATTCTAATACAATACACCACATCTTCTGCGTAGTGTTGACATGCCTCAATTTTCAGTGACTCTAGTTAGAGCTTAGGGAATCTGACAACTTGCAGAAGCAATTCCTAAATGCTGCCTATCACAAGCCAGTCAAAAACCATATTATGCTTTCGGAAACAAGTTTTCTCAACCAAAGTGCCTTCTACTACCATGTTTCTTTTCTAGCAATTGCTAAAGCAATCTCTCCTTAGAAGGAAATATAAATCTTGAAACTCTTTGAACAAAGAGTAGGCAAGAGTGGTATTTACACCAAGATAAGGTCTTTGCATAGTATTAATGGACAGCCTACATCTGCTTCCTCAATGCCAAGAATAATTTTGATCAGTATAATTCAGTTATTGGAGAGCAATGCTAAAAGTATATATATATCAATATATCCTTTAAATATCCTTTTCTTATAGGTCTTGGGTTAATCAATCATTAAAAAGTATGTCTCGTCTGAAAAGCTTGTCATAAAAAACTTAACAAGCAGAACCAGTTACTATGCAAAGAAGATGTGACAAATTCCAATTTTAGAGATTTAATTGAAGAGCTTTAGGTACTTGTGTGGACTAATGAAAGCAAAAGCAAACTAAAATGAAGAACTAAGATTTTCTGATATGATTTTGTGAGTGAACTTACTAAAATTCATGCCATTTTATTATTTATTCTATGGATAACTTGGACATGTGAAAACCAATATCAAGAAGTTGAAATTTGTAGTGTGTAAATGACTGTGTATCACAACCAGACAAAAAAATCTAGCCTGTAGCATGTGATCATTATTTCTTGTTCTACACTCAGTGAAGGGCAAAAGAGGTACTATAGCTACTAAATCACAGAAAATGAAATAAAATATAATTACCGTTACCACAAATAATGTTTAAAAATTAATTTTCATTTTTCAAATAAACAATAATGCTATTTGCTCAAATTCTGTAGTAGTAGTAGTAACAAAAATAGAGTAAGCTGCTGATAATAAACTTTACTGGAGGATAAAAACTTGTTTGGCAATATTTGTAACTGTTTTTAGAGGCCATTGTTTATCAATGGCAATGAAGATTTTTTATTCCAGTGTCTTAGTATTTCTAGGAAAAAAGGCAAGACTCCATTTTTATTCCTGAACTGCATATTGCTACCTTTGTGGTCTCTGACAAGTCACTTAACTTTTTTTCTTTCACTTCTACATCTTTAAAATGTGGCTATAATCATTACTGATTGAAAAGGTCATGAGGTTTCACTGATTTATCAATAGTGCTTTAAGGATTAAAAGCCCTGCAGATAATGATTAAATAATGGTTTTTACACTGGTGATCTCCATTTGTTTATCTTGACTAAGAAATAGTTCAAAAATGGCAAGGACTGATTGGTGTATTTGGAAAGAACAAGAGGTTTTCAAGATGTAACACGTGATTGTGAAGGACTATTTATAAACATGACAAATCTCTTCATTAATCAGCATTGTGAACAGTAGTATATATTCACTTATTCTGTATTTCTATGAGTTGGTTAAATATGTTACCTTTGATATACTGAAAATGGATTTATAATATACTTCAAACAAATATGTATTTGTGTGTTCTTGTGTTGGAAAAGATAAGGAAAACAAAAATCCCCTGCAGTTAAAACTGAGCACTTCTAGAGTTGTTTGACTCATTTTTTTCCCAAATCCACACAAACAGTATATAGACATAGTTAATTTTTTTTTTTGATAATAGAAATAATTGGAATTGGGGTCCTTTTCATGGTTTTGCCACGCAAAAGGGACTGCAAACAGATAAATCACCATATAAAGGGATGTCAGTCTTACAGTTAGAATAGTATAAAGAAGCTAAAGGCAATGCTTTATTATGTTAATTGAAGACATTTTAATGTAATGACTAGAGAAATGTGCTCTGAATTTGGAGCAGAAAGGTTATTTTAGTAATTGCTATTCTACAATATTAAGTAATTTTGAAGAGAATGTCATATTTGCAACAAAATTCTCAGCACAACTAAATTTGCTCTGCAGATTTTTTCTAAGTTGTAATGGACCTACAGAAAAACACTTATTAGTTGAGAGTTTGTAACTACTCTTGTACCTGTTCTGACATTGCTAAAACTGAACAAATTGTGATGTGAGACTCAATTCTGTCATGAAACAAGTAGATGAACTTGCAAACCGACTGATGAAAATCAACAGAAAACTCCACACAGTACTTGGAATAGCCTGTGAATTATTTGCTCATGCAGAAAAGAGACGACTGAGACCAGAGCTGTGTAAGTCATTAAGTTATTGCTACAACAAACCAAGTTTCTGCACCCACCCTAGGGTCCACCTGTGTCCCCGTGGGCTTTCTGTGAGCCAGGCAGATGGGCAAGTCCTTTGGCCTCCCTGCCATCATGCTTCCCCTTGCCTTGCCTCTGATTGCACTGGCCTCTTTATGGTTTGAAATAAAGAAAGGTATCTGCTTGTGATCCTGTGTTTACTTTTTTTCTTCTCTAATGCCTGATTCTTCTTTTTTTCTGCTCTATGCCCTCTGCTGGCATCCCAGGAGTCTTCTTCTCTGAAAAAGTTCACAATGAGTAAAAGTGGTGGTAAAGAGAGGGTAAAGAAATTGAATCCCTCTTCCATACCTAAAAACTCTGTGCTTTGTACCACTGGCAGAACTCAGATACACTAATTGTGACTGCTAATTAAACTTAATCCACAAAATTAAGTCCATGGCGTCCTTCCACTCCCCTCTGTGTTTGCCTTTGGTTTTGCAAGCAAATGCACATACAGTCCACTCAGAGATGAAAGGAAAGCCCCAATCCTTTGTTCTCCTCCTGAAATGAACCTAAAATAAACCCTTATATTCATATATATATACAATTATATACATACAGATAAATGCATACATATATGCATGTGTTTAAAACATACATAGATCTATGTGTGTAATGGAAACTATCAGTCCCATCTAGATGATGACTGTCAGAAACAGCAATATTGTTCTTTTTAACAACTATGGACTTTGCCCACTTTGACTTTCGTCCTCCTTCCCTACCTTTCTTCCTCTGCCACTATTCCTCAGAGCCACATTTTAGGCTTGCTGTGCTTTTCGCTGAGCTTACTACCTTTCTAATGAGTTCAGCAAAACACAAACTAAGACTTGAAACCACTTTTGAAAGTACTGTATATAAAATAAAACATATGGAATCAGAAAAATGTACATATGAGATAGTCTACATTTTTACTGCAGATCCTTTACTGACATCAAGTCCTATGTTCACTTTTATATATGCTCTATCCCTCCAATAGTGAGAAAATAAAAAAACCCCAAACTATTAATCTCTCCACTAAAATCATCCAGACAAGGCTTTTGCACCATTGTTACATTCCTGATGTTTGATTTACACACAGTACACATCGCTACATTATACATATCTCATAAGTGATCCTTTCATTACACATTGGCAACTGATAATTTAACTCTTGACTGGCAAAGCAAATCCTGATTGCCCAAAGTAAATCTAACACATTACTTGAAGATTAAGAAATACATGACAGCTGGACTGAGCATCCTTTAAATGTAGGCATGTGATTTTTATGCTACAGTATATATGCATAGAATACCTACATATATATATGTATGTATTCCATATATGCACCATAATTACCAAGACAGTTACAAATTTCCATGTGCATTAAACTATCTAAAAGCATAGACCAAGGCAATCTAATATGTGGAATTTTCTTAAATAATATTTGAACAATAAACAACAAGAGTAATACTGCAAAGTACTGCTCTATTCTCATGTATATCAACAGTAAAGTTCCAGGAACAGTTGTCTCACAAAACATCCCCCAATAAAAGTAAATTAAAAAAGTGTCCTCTATTTGTATATTCAATGCCAGTTCAAAAATTAAAAGAAAAAAGTAAACAAAGGAAAGAGAAAAAAGACATCCCCACTCAGAGTTGCATATTTACATTCTTCAAACTGTAGCGGTGAAAAATAATTCTATTGGGTGCAGGACATTCCTAGTGTTGCAGTAGTGACATTTTTAATAAGTTCTTAATGAAAACATTTTTTTTTTGTCTTAATAGTGATGCATTTCATGACTATGTGAAAAATCTATTATCCCCTTCACTTGCAGCCAGTGGTTGAGTCTGAATTGAAAAGCTCCTTATATAATGGAGGAAACAGTGTGTTCACTATGTCTGGATGAGATTGCTTGAATACCTGTAGTTTCTCTCCGTGCAAGTTGCAAAGTGCAGTAATTGTTGGTATCTTGGCTACTAACTGCAAGGCATTAAAATAAAAAAGAAAAAAAGGGAGAGAGAAATTTTGGTATAAATTACAGTTTCCAAAATGAACTACATTAGCATCTTGCTGAGTAACTGAATGCAATACTCTAAGCTCCATTAAAACTACCCATTCAAAGGACCAGATATTGTTCTTAACATAAAAGTCTAAAAGCAATTGTCCCAGAAGTTTTAGCCAAGTGCCAAAAATACATTTAGAAGGAGCTGCTTCCAGGGGTACTTTTTTAAGGCAGTCTCATTCTTGATAGAGTATCAATTGAAATGATTAGTATATTGAACAAAAAATGGAGTAAGAAGAAATAGGGACACGAATCAAACAAGCAACTTTTACCTTACATTAATGTGGCAGTACATGCAGAAATTGCTACAAAAAGAAAAGAGCAATGACCAAGAAGTGCTTGGCATTTTGTTTTAACAACTTACCTTTGTCAATATCTCTTCATCGAGATGGTTTTTCTGGATCACATGTTGAAGTGCAAAGTAAATCTTTTCCTGAAGCTTCTGGACCTTCCTTGGCTCTATTAACCAGGCTCGATCTGAGAAAAAGGAAAACAAGAGATAAAGAATGCACAGATGTGAGGCATGCTCACGGTGTATCCAGTGCGCCATGCTGGCAAGCATTCATTGCAATCATAATTCCACTGAGGAAGGACAGCATGGTAATTAAGATGTGGTTTCAGAGTCAAAGTGTCTTGACACATTAAAGGATCACTGAAGTGTTTAACTACCATATACAAAACATACAGGAACATAATGTTGGCTCTGCATCATTTTGTTTAAAACAGGATGTTAGATATAAAGATAGGAAAACAAATGAAACATGGCCCAACAATTTTATTATTCTATGTTGGTACAATCAGTGTTCTTCTAACTTTACACTGGCTAGGTGATAAACATGTCATGTTATCTCAGTCTCTTAATACATAAATAATAAACATTGATCAAAACAGTTCTTTGAAAATAAGACAATTATTTAAAAATTTAAATAAAATATATCTAATTATTTACTAGGCTAACATTTGAGACCAAATATATTCTAAATTAAAAAAAAATTGGCTTCCTTCAAAAGAATTTCTTTAATAATTTGAAAGAATTATGAGTTGTTGAAACATCTTGAAGTGCAAATTTCTCATTATTTAAAAATGGTTTCCTTTTAAACAATACAAAATAGAAGATTATTTGGGAGAATAACAGTTACAGACAGAGTTGTTTGAAAACCTATATGGCTTTTACTGAACTCAAACCCCAAGTGGAGAAGGTTGTCCTTAAGATCTATGTTTTTACAAGTCATAGCTTCTGCAGAAAAAACACAGAAAGAGATGTAGCAGACTTCAAGAGAATCCAAAATGATTAATACAGTGTGCTTGCAGCACCACTGAACATTCTGTTTTCTCATGCTGCAAATTCATTTCTTCCTCCCTCAATCCAAACCAATTCTTGGGTAGATTTTAGCTTTCAAACAGGAAATAAGAAAATTTATTTCATCACAGAGCATGAATTTTCATGTACAAATTGAAAAGTTCAGGAAAAACTGCTTTCTCTTTTAGAACTCTTTCACCCACACTCTCCATCACTAAAATAACTCATAGAGATTATATGAATCAACTGCTTCAATGTGCACATATGCCACACAGGCTGGAGCAGAGCAGCATTTCATCACAGGAGGAGCACAGTTCTGTCATTTGTCTGACTGTGCAGAGGCATGTATGAAAAGTGTTCACTGTCAAGTATTGTTAAAAGAGACAAAACTAAACTTCAGCTAGTTAACAGATGATTAGAAACAGAAAAGTAATTTATTTGCAAAGCTTAGAGAATCATGCTTCCAGAAGGTAAGCCAATGGATCCTGTGCCATCACTGGCCATAGAAACAGAATTAGCTGAGAGCACATGCAACATCTACACAATAAGCACACAGTAATACTTAGACTTCACAGGTTAGGTGCAAAAATTGATGCTATTGCAACATGTCTTTCAACGTGTCTTTCAACAGTGTTAAATTAATGCAAATTGTGGCAGACTAGAGCTCAAAAGATTTATCATAGAAACCTATCTTTAAAATATTTACCTTTCTGTGACAAAGATAAGCTTAAAAACAGACAGGCAGTTAGAGGACTGGTTTAATTCCTCATTTGTCATGAAGCATATTGCTTGTATATTACATGAAGCATGTACATTGTATATTACACAAGAGTTCTTAAATTCACGACAAGAACTAGGCAAAACTTTTATAATGGGTGTTAAGTTGGTCTCCCAAAATTTGCCTTCTACCACCTGAAATGTGGTTTCTACTATCTGCAAATTTATCTGGAATTTCCCAAGTAACTCTAGCTATACTCACAATAGTGCAGCAAAGTCAATAGATCAGTGATTACCATAAAGAAAGCAGAGCTTCAATTATGTACTTTTCCTTCTGAGTATTGAACTTATGTATCTTTAAGGAGTGCACAGTCCACTAGGTTAGATAATAATGTGAGAAAGAATATGAGATCTTACAAGACCTGCTCTTGCAAAAAGGAAGATGGAAAAAAGGAACATGGCAAGTCAGAATTTCAGAAGATGGATTGCCATATGAGCGCAGCCAGGTTTTTTTGCTCTGGCATGTTTGCAGGTGGAGATGCCTCTGCAGATTTACTGGACTCCTACAGTTTTTTAACTTCCAAAATCAGAAATCAAGTTAGAGAATCACCATCAAGCAGTGTGGGTACATGCCCCAAAGAGGAAAATCTGGATTTGTGCTCTGAATTAGATGGAAAATAGATCTGACACTGGGCTTTGCAACATTACCATATCAGTGGAAGTTATTAGGTCCCCTTACTCCTATGGGACTGCTCTGTTTTCTGTGAAGTGCCTAAACACAAGAATCAAGAGCACTAGAATCACCTTTCAGGATAGTGACTTCTATAGAAAAGAAACCTGAATAAGAGTACTTCCCATAAGGAATCTTTGTAAGCCTATATTAGTTGAGAGAAGGACTGCTACAAGTACTGCTGTGATTTTTCCATAATGAAACGCTTTATTGTGAAGAAACCAGAACATCTAGTGTGAAAGGAAATATTTCTTTCTCTAATGTTTACTGTTACCATTTTTGTAAGAAAATAAATGGCAAATTTCAATATCAGTTCAGTCTAGACTATTTTCCTTGTCTTCCCACTCTCAAAGGTAGCAGCCCAGCTGAAACGAGAGTTATTTACACAATTCAGATTTGTCATCTTTTTACAGAAGAGAGATTGTATCATCTTGCTTGCAAAATAAAGGGCCATATGTAGAACTGCAGAAATTAATCAGAATTTCTATGTTCATTTAATGTTTTCCAGGAGCAAGCACATCTCTTTGTCACACTCACAGCTTTGGTCTTTTCAGACTGAAGTTGGGCTGATGAGCAGGGACCCACAAAGACACTGCAAGTCCAGAGTCCCAGAGGAAGTCAGGACCTCTGGGGGACAGCAACAGGCAACACTCACCCCTGCACATTGTTTGGAGGGTCGTTTCTCCAATATCCTGGTCTAACACCATGAACAGCCACCAGCTCAACTATTTCACTTCTGAGCAGATGATGGCAAGAACTGCTTAAAGACAAATGAAAAAGGAGCAGAGTCCTTTTAGTAGGTGCCATTAATGACGAGAATGAACGTGTTGACACCATATGTGCTAGTTAATTCTGACTAACATAATCTATACCACAGATGTGCAAAAGGGCAAAATGATCTAGAGGAATTCTTTAGCAGAAAAAGCTGGAAAAATAAATCACGGTGAGTTTTTTTTGTAAGGTCTTTCAAGAGGTTACCCTTACAGGAAACTGGGTGTCTACATGCCCTGAGGTATACTTAAAAGTCCCACACTAAACTGTGAGTTTGTCTACTAGATCCACCTTCTGAGTTAACTTAATCATGAAAGTCTTTTCTGTGGTCAGCCAGCCATCACTCAAATGCATGCTTGCCTGTGCAGAATTATGATATATGAAGACATGAAAAGAGCCTGTTGCACCTGTAATCACTACCTCTCACCTGGAATTTAATTCAGACAGGATCTCATACAGATTTTTAGTGCTCATATTCTTACTCCCACAGAAAAAGCCCGTCTTAGCTGTGGACTATATAACCTGCTCAGGGCTGTGAGGGTTTATGCTTCCTGAAAAAGCTAGGAGGAACATGTACCTGCTTGAGTACCATGCTTCTCTGTATTGTGGCCTGGAGGACCACCAGCCTACACTGCTTCTTCACACAATCTTGCCCCATGTCTGTTACCCCCACACTTGGAATCTACTTCTAATATGTGTAGTTCCTGATGGTCTAACAAAGAGAGAATTAGGTGTATTTGGGGTATTCCATGTATTCTTTCATTGCATACTACATTGCTTAATACAGCTTAAATTCCTATTTAAGTAGGTAGAATTAGAGGTGGGCAAAGAGGATAAAAAAATCATTGTTGTGTTTGGAATGAAAGATTACCTGGTGATATCAGAACAGCAGATGAAAACAAAGCAATCTCCTCCTCAGTAAGCTGTAAGGAACATAAATTCTTTGCAAAGTCAAATGCTTCATTTACCAGATCATCAGAGCCTGCAGACCAAGGAGGACAAAATCAGTGAAAGAAATAAGCTCTTTTAACCTGCCATGAAAAAGAATTGTTTTTGTGTCAAAATGTTGTGAGTGAATGTCTGTACTGCTAAAACAAGTGCCTTTCATTAATTATTAAAATTCTACCTAATCTGAAAATGTCACTAAAACTATATGGAAGCACAAAAATTACCCATTATGGGTGTGTAAAAGACTTTCACAGACATCTTACAGGAGAGTACTATTTTCCCAATGTGGAAAGAATTGTTATTTCTAGACAGATATTAAATCTAAGAGGTAAGAAGGACGAGCCCTAAATAACTTTTGCATATATAATTTTACTAATTATCAGTACAAATATTTATGAAACTTTGTGAAAACATCATAAAGATCAACATAAATCAACTAATACACTTTCATAAATGTTTTAAATTTGTAAAGAGTGTTTTGTGTAAGATACACAACAAGAAAAATATATACCTATGTGATATATATATTTGAAGGAAATATCTCAAATCTTTGACTTTGGTCCTGAATAAATTTCTGATAATATCAGTCTGATGGATGGGCAAAACACATCCATTTAGCTATTAACATTTCAGGTAACACTCAGTATCATATTCAGAAATGAAGCAGTATTTTTCAATAAATGAATATAAATGAGCTTACTTAAAAGTTTTAGGCAAAACAGTAATTTAGGAAAGTCCTTGCCTATAGTTTGTAGCAGTTCATCATTCTAGTTACCTCACTGCTGGGGATAAAATTGACTTCTGCAGGAGACCATTAATCACAGTTATTTGATATATCAAGCACAACTGAACAGTGAAGATAAATAGCTAAGCTCCTGCCATAAATTCATGTTTTATCAAAACTTCAGATAGCAAAGAAATCTATTTGACAAAACCTCATGCTCTCTTTTTTATTGGAGAAAAATACCTAACAAGCTAAGAGCTAGTGGATGCACCTTTTTTCCTTTTTCTGTTCCAGCCTAGACATTTGGAGGCTTGGGGATTCAACATTTACTGGAGATTTTCACTGTGGGTCACTATTTTCATAAAGACAAATCTCTTACTATGTGGCTCAATGTAACTGGTTGAAAAGAAGAAGAGCAACATACCCAAAGCTTTAAACACTTGCATCCCTCCATACTTCCCTTCAAACAGAACAGTATTGTTAAGTGGGTTGAAGGCACGGCACATTCTCACCAAAACCACTTCTAAGCAGCCTATAAGACAGAAAAAAGAGCAAAAGTACTACATATTACTGCCTAATATCAGAGTGTAGGAAATCTCAACATGATATTTAGGAAGGCGTGAGTCATTAAAAACATCAGTGGGCATAGACACTCTTTGAAGGTGTCTAGGCTATATGTCTCTGCATGAGAGAAAAAATATTTGTCTGCTTTGCATGTAGAAAGGGGTGATTTCTGGTCCACTCTAACCACCTTTTCTTTGGGTTAACTTTTCCTGCTTTTGCAATTAAAAAAAAAAAAAAGAAAGAAAGAAAATCCCCAGCCTGGACTGAATCTAAATTTAGACCTGGGCAAATAATTTCATTTTGAAATATTTTATCCTGAAAATTAGGCATCTATTGAATCTTCTTTTTAATAATTAAATCTTTTTATGTATAAAAATCTCAGCTCAGTTTGGCTGGAGACGGAGATCATCACAAAGCCTATTTAGAGAGAAAATAAAAGTGAAAGAGTTGATAAGAAAAATTAAAATCAAAATCAAGAACACCCCTAAAATAGGTTTTACTTTTGTTTTCCTTGGTTTGTTTTGCTCCCCGTGGCCCCCTCCCCCCCATTGTTGATTAGCCAAAGGAAGACTTCTCTTTTACTCCTTGCAGTTTGAAAAATGAAAGGAAAAATTTTAAGCATCCGTTAACTAAATCCAAATGTCATGTAAAATGAACTCTGAATCTGAAGATTCTTTTGCAGACATGCTTTTGAGACTGAAGTCCTGACTTGCTAACTCCTTTTCAGCATTAACAGCAAAACAGAAAATAAAACCTGGCATATTTTTTTAAATGCTAGAGTTTAACAGTGTTTTCTGACAGTACAGTAAAATATATCTTTTCCTGAAGATGCAGTTGTGTTATTAGCTTTGCCAATCAAAGGAAGTTTCCTAAGGGTGCACTCGTATCTGCAGAATTTTCAAAATTAGTACAAGATTTAAAAGTGTAGTTTTTATGCTACAAGTCCCTTTCTCCAGAAGGTTGCCTGTGTGTTCCCAGGGTCTCTGTATCACTTTCCTTTGAACCTGTGCCCACAATCAGAGTGCAGTCCCACAATGAGCTGTAGTCTTCTGTGTACAGAGTACTGACTTACACAAGCTTTCAGTCGTAATGAAGAGATCTCTCTTGAAATAGGAAGCAGTTAAGGTTTAACGAACTGCCTCACACAGCATCCTACCTTTTAAAGATGGAGGGAGAAAGAAACTGATATGACAGGGTAAATGTAGTTAATTACCAGCTGCAGTTCTTGTGGTTCACTTGGTCATACCATTTTGTTCTTCTGAGCTTGGCAGTGTTACTGCACAGTCATGATAAATATTGTCATGATTCTTCCAGAGGACAGAAATGATCAAGTTCCTTGACAGTAAGGAAAGCCTTTTCCCCTTGCCCTTATGCACACACACATGCAAACCTGGTATACACAGGCAAATCTGGCATACACAGAGAGCATGGCTGGAGCACACTGCTGTAATCTACTCTCATTTATTCTGAAAACAACTGGCACCAGCAGGGATCTTCCCTCCTGTGCACTGGCTATAGGGTATTTCTGTCGTTTCATTAAAAAGATTAGAGATGACCACAGAGGCAGGCCTAAGTGAGCCTGTGTGAGTTTCACTAATGACAAATGGGGATTTCACAGCATGGTGGATGACTGATTGGACAGTTAAACTTGCAGGGTCCTTACACCACATGTCAGGTTGGAAACTGCAGTTTTTGCAATGGTTCTGTGCATACTTAACAACCACAATCAACTGTGGAGGGAAGTGGATCAGGAGGCAGCAACATGATTAATGTGGAAAAATACAAAAGGCTTAATGTACCTAATGAAACAGAGCTAGGGGTCTGCTAGGGCCCCTTCAAATTTAAATTAGGGCTCCTTCAAAATTAAAGTGATTTGCAGAACAAGACAGACAAGCACATTTCTAGGGTACTGGGTGCTAAACCAGTCTCAAGCCTCTAGTGTTTACCCACCTGACTTAAGGAGGAGAATTTGGTCATTCTGGCAGAGCTCCATGAAGCCTGTTATGCGCTTTGCAAACTCCACCACATACTGGATAGCATGGGTGATCTGAATGGCACACTGCTGCCACAGAGCTTCCCTGGTCTTCCGGGAAAACACACATGGAAAAGCAAAGTAGTGAGCAAGCAGGTACATCAGTGCATTAAGTTCTTCACGTGGCCCTGCAGGCAGGTGTATTCCCCAGATGGCATCCTCATTCCCAGGCAGAGCTAGAAGCATCTCTGCTTCTCAAGCACTTTTCATTATAAGGCTGTTTTCACAAGCCAATTTTCCCAGTCATCTGAACTCTGGCATTGCCTCTTCAAAGGAGCAGAATGCACTGCCCAGTGTTAAAATGTGATTCTAATGTTGGCTTTTGTGCACGATAGTGGCACACAAGCTATAAACATTCCAAAGTACGCTTAGGTAAGAAGTGGTACAATGCTATTAAATTATTTAACAGAATATTTTTGCTAGTTTGAAACTTAAAGTAATATATAATTAGAATATAATTGCTATCTGAAAATGGATTACATCAAAATTTTGATTCCTTGATAGTCGTTCTTGTTGCACACACAGACACACACACACACAGACACACACACATATGTGGATGTTCTTTTGTTCCTGCTAATGCGCCATAGCTCCTTAGACTTCAAAGAATAAGCTGGAATCTCTCCTGATTCTTATATGACCAGCTAATGTGTCAACTGAAGTCTGACCAATGACTCGTCCTTAATGAAGCTGGTGTAAGAAGCAGAGATTTCTGTTGACTGGACTACATCTGAAGAGGTGTCAGTGGAAAACAGATTGAACTTGAGCTGAGAATCACAGAGGCAGAACAAAAATGTAGTGCAATGACATAATTTTTCCACTCCATTTTGAATAGCTTCAATTTAAGTAGTACTCTCAGTTTGCCATTATCTATTGTATATAAGTGACAGATATTGTTTATTCACATAAAAATCAGATTTTTTTTTTAAATTATAAGGAAACAAAAATTATGTTGTCTTTTTTTCTTTAAATCCTTACAACAGAGGGTCCAGTCATGATCACATTAAAGTCAACTGAATTTCTGCAAGAGTTTTAGATCTGTGATAACAAGCATGGAAAACTTAATTCCATGACTGTACCTAAGTTCTGACATTAGCAATCATCCCCAAATGCTGGAAAGCTGCTGCTTCTTTTTATGAAGTGTCACTCCTTTGCTTTCAGTAACCAGTTCCTTGAGATGTTTAGAAACCTGTTTTCACCTATACGAAATTCATCAGAGCATTCTTGCCAAATAAATTACACTGTTAACAATTTCAAGCCGAAGAAAAAGCAAGTAACAGGACTGTACCTTGCTCTGGTAAACTTTAATTTCTTCACATGTGTGGGTCTGCCATGCTAGCTGATGTAATTCCTCCATTGTATACTGACAAGTCTCCAAATGAGATTTAATGATATTCTGCGCAATTTGATCTGTGAAGGCGAGAATAAAAAACAGCTTGCACGGAACAGTGAATGGTGATTTTCAAAACGTTGAAAACATTGAAGTTGTTGGAAAATGCACATTTAACAAAACTAATTAATCTTTTCTTTCCAATGTTACCTTTCTCATATCTTTTTATTTCTGAAAATGATTGTTGCAAAATGTTTTATTATGCCAAGTCAAATGATCTTGATAAACAGTGGATCTGCCCATAGTGGTTCATAGCAGTAAATGATTCCTGTGAAATTATACACAATCTTCATTCTGAAAGTGATTTCTTTTTAATGCCTTTAAATAAATGTAATTTGGACATTTGTTGCTATTTGGTTACCCAATCACTTTTGTCTGTCTCACACCTGAGTAATAACTGGTAGACTCTTCTAGGCTGGAGAAGATGAAGAAGACAGCTGTTGAATATCACCCCAGCAGGGTACCTTTACAGGCTTGAGGCCACAACCTCTGCATCAAGGTTCAAAATTGGGCCTCAGATGCAATCACAGCTTTACAAGATGAAGTGCATAGTTTGTCTCATAGTTTGTCTCATGTTTGTTGTGCTACAAAATCGAATGGCCCTCACCTTTTCACTGGCTGCACAAGGAGGCGTATGTAAAATCATTAACGCCAGTTGCTGTTCCTATATAGATCAAAGTGGAAGAATCAATCAGGACTTAGCTGCAATTCAGAAGCAAACCCAAATTCTGCATCAGGTAACTCTCAATGATGTCTCACTGGGTTTAGAAGACATTCTCCATTCTGTGTAGATGTTTGCTTGCTTTCTTCTTAGTTCTACTAAAAGAATTAACCTGTTCGAGTCAGTGGTCAGCAAGTTTCAGAGCTGCTAGGTCTCACAGAAATTGAATGACTGCTCAAACTTAACACAGACATTTGCATTACCTTTGGGTTGCTCATAAAGAAACAGAAAACAGGTATCTTTTTCCTCAAGTTAATTTTCATCTGGATCAAGTTCTGATTTAATATGATGAGCAAGAACATAGAGACTGGTTTTAGCAGTGGGTGAAATCTAAAACTGGTATCTTGGGATTAGAAGGTGAGGTGGAGGACACAGATCTCACATAGAGCACTAAATTACCTTAAAATTATCCTGAAATTACAGTCTTAGAAACTACTTCATAAAATGGGATGCAGGATGCAAGCAGAATGGAGAGCATCCAGTGCTGCCCTGGAAACCCATAGAAACTAGGAGTATATAGTAGGCCTTTGCCCTTCAAGCTACTTGAGTGGATTAAAAAGATTTTCACAAAAACTTCCAGCATGAATTCATTAGCACCAGAAATTGAAACATCTTGATGAAACATGTTATAAAAAACTGATGATTTCCTATTTTATGACTTTGAGACCTACATATCTAACAAAGCTAGTGCTTCAGCCTGAAGACATTGCTTAAGCCAAACAACTTCCAAACAAAAGAACAAAGGCAAACACACAGAAGTGAACTGAAGCACTTGTGGCAGAATTGACATTGTACAGAAAATATTTGTCAAAAAAGGGAAAGGACATTGACAATCACATCCTCAACAGTTTGCACAGAGTGTATGTATCTGGAGCTTTGAGTTCCAAAATAAGACTGCCTCTTTGGCCAAATATTGACTGAATTTAAAAACACCAGTAAGAAAGAAAGCTGAGAAAAGAATCTTAACATGTATATGCTCTCTGTAAACACAGCTAAAGGAGTGTTATTTAAAGGAAAGATGCCTATGCTACTGTCACAGTTAATAAGCTGAGACTCAGTGGAAGAAAACATAAGTGAGTTGCAAGTTTGTGTAGGAAAAATAAAACCTGCTCATTTGAATCTGTACAGATACCCCTTTAAAGGGCAACACTACTGTAGGTTTCCGGATGGAAGAATTGACTCAGGCATAAAGATAACCAAGGGGGTTTATTAGTAAGTACAGTGATCTAGCCACTGTTCTTTTATGGAAGGTTGAATGCAAGTCTTAACCTGTAATAGAAAGCTGTTGCATTTCATAATAAAATTCTTACAGATAAATGGGAATCTTGGAATAAAGGGATGATGATTTTAAACAAATTTTTTAAAGAATCAACAGAGGTTTTTTGCATTTCTTTAACCAAGAAAAGCAAGCAAATCCTACCTTTTTCAGAAAGATCAAAGTTCAGAACCTTGCCCCCATATTCTTCTATTTAGAGTTTTAACTATATTATCTTTCTGGAAACACCCTTAGCCCTTGTAAACCTGATTGCAGAAGTTCAACTCGTGTAGCATTTTTTGTTAATTTTGTTCCTTGAAGGATTTAACCAGAAAGATCCAAGATATGATCAGAGAAACATTTAGGCCTTTTATGTAAAAAACAGCACAGAAGCATCATTTCACCTTGCACTACAATTCTGCAGTCTCCATGGTGAAGGATTTTTGCTCTCTGTAGCCATTGTCTGGTCTTTTTCTCTCTTGTGCTTCTAAGCCCAGCTCTCCTAGCTTCACAATTTGTTACAAAAGCTCAAGCTATACACACTCTTGGCACAGAGAAAATGACTACAATAAATGTCTCACATTATTTCACATTACTGCGTAGACAGATTTTGAATCAGATAAGGTGATATGTCAACAATCTGAAAACAAGACCTTTTGAATTCACTAGCTTCAAAATATACATGATTAGCAGGTCTACATTATATCTCCTCAGTTTCATTCCTTTTCCTACCATTTATGTATTTATATTAAGAATGAAGAGCTGAGAAACTCTTCGAGGTTTTGTAGGAATGGCATCTTGTGTTTACCCCCATACACTTTTTCCTTGCATACTTGTTCTTATGTTGAGCTGACATTAAAACGCGTTTAGATGTGCAAAGGCGTGGGGCAATCACAGAAAGCAGCAGCTCTGAATGCTGACATCCAAAGAGGAATCAGGTGCATGACAGACTTGAAACTCTTGTGCTGCAAGATGTTGAGTGTGCTATGGAAAGGGTTTCAGAGGAGGAGGGGACTGCTCGTTCACCATAAGCAGCAGAGGAAGCTGCATGCTTACACTCCATGCTGAAGTTCCTAGAAGAAGCTTTATGGAAATATAGCATACACTGTGTGGCAGAGCTGACATGATGCAAAAAGTAAAAGAAGTATAAGCTTGTCACAGCTTCTCAGATGGTCCAGCAAGAGAAGATCCAATGCAGGCAGAGGCAAGAATGTCATACTCAAAGGGTTTCACAGACTGTAGCCTTTTTTTTTTGTTTTTGACATTTTCAGATTTTAACAACTTTTTGCTAATGAAGTTGTAATCAGTACACACCTTCTCTCATGCAGAAAGACATTTCTAACCACTGGGAATAATCTACTGGTATGTGAGGTAAACCTGTCCTGTCACAGGTACTGTGCTGTACCCAAAATGTGACAAACTTCTGTGAGCAGCTCTGAAAATTGCTGACCACTGACTTGAAGAGATTAATTCTTTTAGAAAGAAATGAACAATGAGGAAAGAAAGCAAACATCTACAAAAAATGAGAGAAGAGAAATTGCCTTGATGCAGAGGTTGTACCCTGCTGGGGTGAATTAACATCTATGTGTCTCCTCTTTTGCAGGGTAGAAGAGTCTACTACATTCGCTTCACATTTCCGTCTTGACTTTTAGTTTATTTTGCTTTCAAAAATCTAGGGCCAGAGATTTTAAAGGTCCCCTTTCACTGAGAAACTGCATGTACACAACTAGAAATCCTGTTTGGATGGGCTACAAGGACTACAAAAGACAACTCCATTTTTGTGACTTCAGTGTGAACTGCATTTCTCCTTGAAATGTTGTCAGCTTCCATTTTACATAATTAAAATATGTTTGCAAGCTTTGCTGTATGAAAAGGAAAACAAAAGAGATGATTCTAGCCACAGAGGTGTGAGAATCAAAGTCAGCAACATTTAATTTTCCAAGCACCAATTGCTGTAATTATTGAGTGAAAATTAGTATTGGTATTATTATCCATTGGTATTACCAATGGAAAGAATTCTTGAGCCTGCATTACACTACAACACCAGCATTGTAACATCTACAGCCTGTAAATCGCAGAATTTTTAAAGCTTATCTGACACAATATGTAAACATAAAGGTAAATTAGGTGCTTTACTTCTCTCCTTTTGCCTATACATTGGGTTTATAACATTAGGGCTACCTTTCCTACCATCCATCATGATGACTTGATATTAAATGATAACACAGGGAATCTGAAAGTTACACCACATCTTGGCAGATTGATTCTTTCTACAAAACATGTTCCGCAGAAGATAAAGCTCCCAGTGTCTACACTCTGGCATACACTTGGACACAGAAGCATTTACATGAGATAGATTTGTTCTAAATTCAAAGGTTATTTTTAGTATTGGTACCTTGAAGTTTTTCTTAGAAAGCAAACAGTTTTTGTACAAATAAAATATAGAAAAAAAAATTTGCTTTCAGAGATATAAACAAGGAACAACTTAATCAAGGAAACAGTCAGTTATTGTAACCAATATGAAGTCTTGAAAAATCAGAAATGCTCAAACAAAATGCATCATGGAATAACTACAGAATTACAGAGTAAACCAGGTTGGAAAAGACCTCTGAGATCATTGAGTCCAATCTTTGACCTAACACCACCTTGTCAACTAGACCACGGCAGTAAGGGCCACATCCACTCTCAAATACCTCCAGGGATGGTGACTCTCCCACCTCCCTGGGCAGCTCATTCCAATGCCTAATCACTCTTTCTGTAAAGAACTTCTTCCTAATGTCCAACCTAAACCTCCACTGGTGCAGCTTAAGACTATCCTCTTGTCCTGTTGCTGGTTGCCTGGGAAAAGAGGCTGGCCCCCACATGGCTACAGTCTCCTTTCAGGTAGTTATAGAGTGATAAGGGCTCCTCTGAGCCTTGTCCTCTCCACGCTAAACAACCTCAGCTGCCTCAGCCACCTCTCACAGGGCTTGTGCTCCAGACCTTTCAGCAGTCTCTGTTGCCGTTCTTTGTACACACTCCAGCATCGTAATATGCTTCCTAAACTGAGGGGCCTAGAACTGGGCCCGGTACTCGAAGCGCAGCTTAACCAGTGCTGAGTACTGAGGAAGAATCACTTCCCTGGTCCTGGTGGCCACACTATTCCTGATGCAGGCCAAGATGCCACTGCCTTCTTGGCCACCTGGGCACAGTGCTGGCTTATGTTCAGCTTCCTGTCAATCAGCACCCCCAAGTCCCTTTCTGCCTGGTCACTCTCCAAGCACTCTGTCCCCAGCCTGTAGTGGTCCATGAGGTTGTTTTGGCCAAAGTGCAGGACTCAGCACTTGGTCTTGTTGAACCTCATTCCTGTCCTGCATATATCTGACTAGCTTTCTATAATGGCCCACTATTCTAGCTGCAGAGATTCACCTGTTCTTAGGGGTGACAAGGAAACCCAGATGGTGTTGGTTGGCATGGCTGGAGAACAGAAGCATGAGAGGTCAGGCTGGCCTCCGCTCCCTGCAGCTGGGGGAGTGCTGCCCTTCCTGTCACAGCAGCTGGGGCACTGCTGATGAGGCCCTGAAAGGTGCCAGATGGATGGGAAGATAATTTAATTGGGATTTTACAATGCAGCATCAGGGGAAAAAAAAAAGTCTAATGCATAGTAGGAGATGTTCAGAAGCAGCTGAAAACTGTATATCAGGAAGCTGAGGAGGACCATGAGAGATCAGTGCTGTTTCAGCAAAAGAAATGGCCTTCCATCCCCAGTGTCTGGGTGGGTAATATACACCATGAATCTGTTTAGTTTGATTGGTCAGCAGCCACTGCCTTTTGGGGTGAACATGGGACTGGTTGCAGCTTCTGCCTTTCCCTAAGGTTGTTTGTCTCCTTCGCCTGCTGAGTAGTCTCCTCTCCAAAACTTGTAGAAACTCGAGTCTGAGAACACTGCTTCCTTTCATAGGAGCTGGCCAGTAGCTAAAGAAGCATTGGACAGCCCTGATAGAAGGACTGGGCAGACAGAAAGACTGCAAAAGCCCTATTTCACCATCGAAACAGGTCAAAAACATATGTTGCAAGGGAAGAACAACAGCACACAAGCTATATACCTCTTGTGTGAACTTGGGACTACAGCTCTCGACTTCCAGTAAAATGACCTTTTCTGTTTCCAGTTTTGGCTACTGTGGTGGGCTCTTTTTTCCCCCCTCCTGCTGTACTTTCTTATTTTAGATTTCAGCCGTCACCTCACAAAAGGCATTCTCCAAAGATTACATTTGCTCAAACATTTATTGCATCAGTGGAGTAGGAATTGCTTAAATCCAAAATACATACATACAGGAAACTGAACACTGCAACCTAGACAGTAGGAACAAAAATCAGCATAGCACAGACCCACAGGGGTCTATCATCAGCTGGTAAGTCAGTACTACTTTTTTCATGTATTTCCTAGCAATATTTAGAAATCTCCAACTACGGTACTGAGAAAAATCTCCACCCTGAAATTAAGTACAATGCTGGTGGGGATGGATGTAATCCACAGACTGCACACAGCATTCACCAGCTGTAAAATTGGCCTGTTAAGCAGAAATTATCAACAGTACTTGGCATTGTTTGCTTCCTACAGGCTCCATAGTTCTTTCATTTTGCTCTTTTCTCAGGAGGTACTGTAGTATTTTCTCAGTGTTCTTTTGCACAGGGAACTGAAGAACTTTGAAGTTTGCCTCCTAAACTGCCAATAATCTTCTTCAATTAAACTTAATAATGAATCTTTATTTTGTTACTTACCCTGAGGATTCAGCTGGGTACCTAAGAGCTCATCTCAGCTTATATCCCAACTGTTGCAGGGATCCACTTTTGGCTGGCTGCTGTAAGCATGCATATCCATTTGTAAAACTATGAAAACTCCAGACATGCATTCTAAATAAAATACCTGTTCTAGCACCCCAAAAAAAAGCCAAAATAGCATTGGGTCAATACTGTTCTGCACACTGATTCAAGAGTATTATGACTACAAAATTAAAATTTTAAAAACTGGTTTCATTGCACAGATTACATCAAGAAATTCTTTGACAATTGTAGAGCCAGTGACACAGCAAATAAACTAAAAATATGTCTTGTGGAACTGGCTGAAAAGTCTGAACTTTTTTTTCCACAGAAGAACAGGAACATTTTTTCCTAAAAGTGTTTGCAAAAGCTCATGTCACTTTTTCTCTCTCCTTGGTATTCTCCATGCCATAATGCACAACATATTTCCCTTTCAAAAACTGTTATAGACAGACTAGCAAGTTTCATAACCCCTATTTGTTTAATAAATTTTTAACACTATACAGTATACAGCCTAGGAAGATGGTATGAAATACAAAAAACACTCATATGAGACTAGAACTGCTAGAATTTAGTTCAGGAATAACCCTTCCTTATGTTCAAATTATTCAGTGGCTACTGTCATGAATAGATTGCACACTGAGTAAACATTACATGTGTGAATTCTCTATTTCCTTTCTCTCCTTCAAAATAAATCAGTGTTTCATTTGCCTTTCTAAGAAATGCTAATAAATTACTAGAAATGACAGTACAATTGAATGAAATCCTTATCTTAAGGAACTTACATGATGGACCCAGAGTTCTGTTAAATCCTCGAGGATTTTCATAAATGCTAAAGGGTCTCTACTTAGTAATATGTCTCATGGGTCTCAGCCAATTTAGTAAAAAATGTGTATTTTGTACTCATTAGAAATCACTTCACTGGCAGCAAAAGCACTAACCAAGGCAATAACTTGAGCTTATGGAACATGGAGTCTAAAGGCATCATATAATTATAAAAAAATTATTGAGATGAACTGTTTCCTATCTTCTTCCAGCACAGTTTACACAAACAGATCTTTATATTAAAATTGAGACTGTTCCAAAACAAAAAGTGGTTTCATTTTTTACAATTAAGCAAACATTCCTCAGAGTAGACATTGTTCTCTATTAAACCTAGAAATATGTATGAATAATTGGAATATTAATGGTTTTAAAGCAGGTCTGGAAGGCTTTGCCCTATCAATCTGCAAGAGGTTGGGAAAGGTTAACATATCTGTAGTGTTTGTTTCACCGTTACAGGTTTGCAATTCACTTTTATTAAGATTTTAGCAACCTATTTATAGTAATGCTTTAAAAAGTAGTGGCCAAACACTCAGCGATGATTCTATTTTCCTGTAGTGTAGCAAATAAGTTGTATTGAAGTGGTGTTAGTGTATAGTGTCAGAAAGTAAAACAATTTGGTTATCATAAGTAATGCCAGAGATTTCACTGATCAAAAAAAAAAAATATACACACAGTCAAAAAAGAACAGAAGACAGGGCTCCATGCCTAGATATCTTGCTATAACTATTCCCATTTACATGTTACTTTCATTTGTGAAAGATTACTACACTATAAAATCTGCATTTTGATAATCAGTTTCAACATTTTTCTGAGCCTTATGTCTTGTCACATTGAAGTTTTTCACTACACACATCCATGTTCCTCTCCCATGCCTTTCACTTTAACTTTTTCTCATATTTTTTCATTCTTGTATAAAAGAATTGTTGCTGTTCTGTGAAATAAAATATGAAACTGAATGGACTGAAGAAAGACATCATTACCTATGAAGCTGGGAACAGCATCAAAAAATGCAAAATGAGGAATTGCACCATTCTCAGGAATAAAGTGGAAAGCAATGAAAAGCATGAACTGATTTATGAAATCTACTAGACAGAAGGGAAGAAGTATGAAGAAGTGAATTATTGCCTTGGGAAGTCAAACTTAGGATGTTGCATGTGTACTGAGAAAAAAAAAAAAATTGTAAACCCAAACTTCTATTGGCTTCCTTGTGCCTGAAGACTAAGGAACAATCAGTCAATGTTATTCAGGATGACAAAGAAATATACTATGGACACCAGATTAAGTTCTCAGAAAGTACAAGATAAGTATGCATATTGTTGGTGCTGACTGCACCAAACATTAACATTAAGGACAGGGAGTACTGACACCAAACCCATAAAGGGCTTACTCAGATGAGAAAGAAAGCAACTTATCACCTTTAATTCAAACCTCAGCAATTTTGGCAGATAGTATGCCACTTCCATATACTACAGTGACTCTTAAAGCATCACTGCCTTGACCTCTTGTTTCATCTGCAGTTTGCCTCCTTGCGGATTGTGTGTGAGACACAACCCTGAAGGCAAAACACTTCTTTCATACATCCCAGGACCTCTGTGTTCTGCCACCTGCTCTAGCCTTCTTTTTCTGAAGGTTTCTTGCAAAAAACCTGTTACCATTTCTACTGCTATTGACATTTCTGCTCCAAAGCATACAACAGGCCAAAAGGCTATTCTTAAAACTGGCAGCAAAAGCATGCCTTAGTACTCTTTACACCATTAGATTTACGTTGATCTTTCAGTGTGATTTCTAATCAGACAATATTCACAGCACAGTGTTATTTCTGAGAATATTACCATGATACAGGGTAATATATCTGCTATATATGATATAGTATTTTACATATTTTGACTGCTACAAATGTTGACTTCTAACTGCTTTTTCCAATAGAACGAACATATTTTGCCAAGATTGGTCATGCAAGAAAACATTCTTACCTTTGGAGAAAAGGATCAATTTTATATAATTACTTTAATGAACTAGAAATGCACCCACTTTAAAGAACTATATTATGACCCTTTAAAAATGTAGACTACAGATAAAGTTGTTTTTAATACCATGTTAAAACATGCAGAAACATGAAGGAGTACAGAACTGAAATATTAATTTATTCTGACTGTCATCTTTAAATAGGTAATGGTGGTAAGATAGAGTGCCCTGATGGTATGTGTGCAGAAATGCACATGCTGGTCATTTTAAATGCTCACTAGGTGGCAACATTGCTCTTCCACAATACAGCTGTCAGGGTGTAGACAACAGTCCTGCAAGATTTTACTGTCAGATTGGTAGGACAAATATTAAATTATGGCCTAGAAAAAGAGGTGAAAGAACATTACACAAGACTACAGTCACAAAAACATAATTTCTGTTTCACTGCATGATGGATGGTGACTAAAACATAACTGCTAATGACACCTTAGGTATGGGCTTTAGTTACAAACTTTGAGTGTAATTTGGAGTGTCCCTTTAAAGAGAATCTAATTAACCAATACATGTCTAGTAAGTTATCTGTTAACACTTGATCTGGCACAAGGAACAAACCCTGGAGATAAAGAGAAGGCAGTTAAAGAATAATAATAGAAAATGCTTATCAATGGAGAAGTGCTTTTGCAACTTTCAAAAGTAAGGCACAGCACACTTTTTAAGACATCAATCTGATGCTGACATATATATGTTGCACATGCAACATACAGTGTTGCAGACATCCATGAACAGTATAGGCATGGATAGATGAATAAACTAAATTCTTTTAAAGCTAATGGGAAGATTTCTGCTGAAAGGAGAAAGGTGTGGAACTGACTTTCAAACAGATCCTCAGCAGAGGAGTTGAGAATGTTTATAGATGAAGATCTATCTTCAGGTTGAGACAGTGAAACAATTAAATGCTAAGCTCCTGCTTGTATGATATTGCAGCAATGGAAATTAAATAACTTTGCAGTTATTTATGAAATACCTTTACAGATAACTCTGATCCTGAGATGAATGTATGAACTCAGCTAAATTAAAGACTAAATTGTATATGCACAGAGTGTCATTTGCAGTTACCAAGAGGGTTTTTCTTCCACATTCTGAGCCAGTCTTTAAAAAATTTTTAAGGTTTTCCTTTACTATCATCTTACAAGATCAATCCCAATCTTACAAGAACAAACCCAAGCTTACCAAGATTAATTTTATTTTGGTAGAAATATAAGCTCTCCAAGACATAGCCCCAATGTTGAAGAAACATCAGGGAAGTATATGTAAACAACACATTTTTCTGTAATTATGTGACCTCCCGTATGCTCTAGTGGTGCCTTATTGATTACCTAAATATACGCAGCAATAACGCACCCTTTGGGGGAGCCCTTACCCAATCTGTTTTCTCCACAACAGTGTTTGCTAATAGTTTTATCCTGTCTTTAAGAAATCATAGGCTGATAATCTCAACTGCAGTTAAGGCAGAGAAGTCTTCCCATTAACTTTAACAGACCAAGACCAGAACCACATATTTAGTGAAAAAAATGCAATGTTCAGCTCAGTGGCAAATTATATTATGCACATATATTTAAACAAGATAGTCTTTAATTTCACCATGTCTAAAAATAAGCCTTTAATACCTGCTAATTTAAAATCACACTTGGGAGCAAGCACTGCACCCTTCTCACATCAGAATTTCTCAACACCAGCTGACCTCTGTGACTTGTGTAAAGAGAAAGCTCTTCTTCAAACGACGAAATTCTTGCTTTTGACACTACAAGTAGATTTCATCTCATGGTTTGAGCTTCCACCATGAAAAATTTCTGCCTTCCCTGAAGTGCACATGCCACAGCGGTCAGGGAGAAACAGGACCGTGCTGTGAGGTCCCTGTCTGCATGCACCCTTGGGACATGGGTGTCTCCCTTGTAGGCAGCATCACTGGCTGATGGAACACATCTGGATCAGGCCACCCAAAGATAGCAGGACAGGTAGAAAAAGAGCCTGCTCAGCTCATTTGGTCACTGCATCTGACCTACTTTGTGTTTTGCACACCCAATTTCCTATCAAGTTTCCAACAAAAAGCCTTGAGTTAAGGACAAAACTATTTCCCTTTAAAGGAAAAGGAGCTGAACTGGAAATGCAGCTGATGCCAATCTGAGGCTCTGCTCCTGTATGTTTATTTATGAGCTTTGGACTCATTTCTTTATGCTTTGAGTTTCTTTTTGTAACAGAATCTGAAATGCTGACTATGGTTGAGCCTAATGGGACACTACCTGATTTTATACAACTTTTCTCCATCATAAGCTCCGGCATAAGAAATTTGTGTCTGCATCTGAAAATGCTTGTTGTTATACTTAACACTCTCTTTCATAGGATACATTACCTATTCTGCTTCTTATAGTAATCAGATAATGTGCAGTTATATCCGAGACTATTTATCTCATTTGAAGGAATATAAGATTACTAAATAAGTGTGGCACAGCCCTATATAACTTTAAATTGTCAGCATCTCTTTCTCCTACACCTACTTGCTAGTACAAGTATATATAGAGATCCTAGTATACAAAGGTACTAGTAAACATACAGTGCAAGATAAGCTATATTTTCCTTGCGGTTCCATTTTAATACTATGTGTTGAAACAGTTGCTGTGCAAAAAATTTTGAATTTCAAGACTGTTAACTTGAACAATTTCCATTTCTGCTACAAAGTCTTCTGTAGATGAATGTACGTTTGGGAAAAAGAATACTTTCACATTCAAATTAAAGCACAGAACTGTTAAAGATCAAAGTAGCTCTAACCATTTAGATTACTTTTTGGTGGAACTAGAAAATTAACATGTGAAGAAAAGAATGTGAAGAAATTATGTTAGAGAGTATCTTAGAAAATATTATTTTTATAACTGAATCAAACTGAAAGGGAAAGGAAAACATATACTTGGATTTTCAGAGAATTTACTGCTGAATAGCAAGCAAAATACCAATACTAAAGTAATATATGCAATTTCAGCAAGTTTTTAATCAGCAGGGACCATTGTTAGAACTTGTTTTACAAACATTTAACATTTTCATAATAATCTGAAAGAAAAAGTTCATAGCATGCAAATTAAATTAAGAGATAATTCTAAATTGAGAGAAGTAAAAAAAGGTATCAGTGAAGACTGAGATGTAATGGGGTTTAAAAGGTTAGAGAAATAACAAAGAGAAAATAAGATTCAAACTTGGAAATATGCAGTCAATTATATCTTAATAAAAACTGCCCTATATAGAAGAGAAGTGAGTTTGAAACAAGATAAGCATTAACCCCAAAGGAGTAAGTGAACTGGATATTGGTTGACATGTGATGCAGAAGCTGCATCTTTTGTTTGAGGCTTTCTGTGAAGAAGTCTGTCCCTTGGAAAGCTTACAGCAACTTTTAGAAGCTCAAGGATGAAAGGAATCCCACACATTCATTTATGAGGAAAAAATTAGGATCGTTGCGTTCAAGATGGGGCAAGTGGCAAGTGATGTTGTGCTTAAATATATATATCTGTATTTGAAGAATTTAAAGACCACATAAAAACTAAGACTGGAAATTTGTATCTGGCAGAAAATAATCAGTGCAGAAAAGAACGAATATGATTAGGGATACTCAGTGGTTCAGTGTATCACTACACACGATGGTGCAAAGAAATTTCTATCAGGCACAGGAATCAATGCGGTATAGCTTTTATACCTCCTATATAGGATGTAATCTCTATGATTTCTTCTAAAGTTAAGGTAGTAACTTTTATTTAACATTAGTTGAGTTTATTCCAAATCTTATTGGAGTAAGATACAATTCTGCAGTGATATTTAAGCACACTATAGTATGAAATCAGTGCTTACAGTTTACCTACTTTGATTGCAAGACTGCAGCTTTACAGATGGTCCAACAATCCGCTGTGGCATTGAGGCATTTTCCGTTTGCTTTTAAATACTGAAAATATCAGTTGCCTGTGCACTAATCCCAATATTTTAGGGTATATGTCTTCCATTTTTATCAGTTGCATCTGCTGATTCATTATATGTATCTGTATCTCCTGATACATTATCTCTCACTGTCACCTTTACCCCTGTGCTGTAGGTGCCACAAATGACAGACAGCAGTTCTTGAGTAAAATCCTAGCAATTTAGGAGTCCTTGTTTCAACTTCAAAGGGAAGAGAGGTAAATCCCACAGCATCTGAATTGTGCTGTCATCTCAAAGACAAGTTCTTTCCTATGTTCTGCTCCTTGTGCTCTAGGTTTTTTCCTGGTTCGTATGCTTGAGAAGGTGAGCACTGGCTAGATAACACAGAAGATGAAAGACTGGGAAGTGTGAGATTGGTTTAGAGCTAGCTGATTTAGGGCTAGGAAAGCAAAAGAATGGGTGAAAATTTAAGAATGATGCATTATTTCTAAGGAGACCAACAAGGGATAAAATTTAAATGATTCTCTAAGGCTTCATAAGTGAAAAGAACTCATCGACTTCAGCGGGATCCTTTAGCTACTAAGGATATAGTCTCATGGCCATATTTTCTCTTTGGGCTCCTTTCTGTAACTGAGCATAAATGGTAATCCATGGACTATCAGAACTAATGCATTTTTGGACCTCCTCTGGATCTCTGGAAACATTTCTATTTGGTATGAAGCCTGCAGGGAAACAGCTCTTAAGGCCAGTTTAAATTGTCTCTCAGCCAGTTTGCGGTACTGTGATCCTCTGTTGCAGGACCGAGGTATTTACAAGCCACATGTGAGTAATATGCCTACAGCCACAAAAGCTGAGAGAAAAGTTGGAGCAGATGTTCCTCACTAATCCTACACTGTGGCTGTAGAACTTCACTGGACAGCCCTAGGTCAAATGTGAAATAAAACATGTCTTAATAAACAGAGTCACAGAAAAACACAACTTTCTCCTGCACAATTTGCAATTAAAGCATACAACATGTTATACATCCTCCTGCACATGAGCATCCATGGGCAGAAAATATACTACATATTGTAGCCACAATTTCATTTTTTTTATCAGACAGTAACTACTATATACATCATTACTGCAAACTATACTGAGTGGCGGACACATCTCCAGGGTCCTCAGTAGGTCTGAGTATATGCATCAATTTACAGATCCAGGTGTAAATCCATGAAGCAGCAAGGTCAGGCCAGAACTATAGGGGTTTTTTAAGATGTGATGTAGGTAAGCTGTCAGGAGTGCTGTTAAGTACCATTTTTTTCTTCTTCTTTCTTTTTAATTAAATTCCATTAACAAAATGTTACCCTTCGATTAATATTCTCAACCACAACTGATTCAGCATATCTCACTCACTTGTTCAGGTACCTAATTAGGACGCTAATCTTTTTTCATGTTATTTCTTTATAATAGAAGTAGTTCTTCCAGTGGCTTTGGAGAGATACAACTAAAAGCATTAGATGAACAGAAATCCTCCTTAGAGAAGAATCACTCTTAGTCATTGCTTTTCAAACAGTCTCATCTCACGAGAGGTCGCTTTGCCACTTTTCAAGGATGAAATCACGAGACAAGTTCTCCAAGGCATTCAGGTAGAGCAGGAGTATCCAAGCAACTACAGAGTTTGTGCACTTCATGAATTCAGTGAACTTGCTTTACATTGATATCCATGCACCAGAAGTAGCAAGCCGGTATTTTTTCACAGTAAATATCCCAGAATTAGCTGTCATGGGGATTCTGAGTGTTGACAATACAGATGGGTTGGTTGAAGAGATCATTTAACCCTGCTAGTAATGAGCTCATGTGAAACAAGGTCCCCACTCCTAATTATCACTTGGTTATGATTGATTGTCAGCTGCTTTGATGTTTCTATCTCATAAACAGAACATGAACTGCTGGGTTTAAGAAACTGCATATTTTGCAGATTTTGGTAAAAACAGAGCTATCTCAACATTATGTCAATTAGTGCCAGACATTTTCTTTACTCTCTATTTGCACATACACACATGTGTGAACATGTAATTACTGTGTACCTGTGTATGGAATGCCTACATAACATTTCACTAAAGACAGTATTGGAGCTTAGCTTATATATACACACTGCACTACGGGAATAAGAATTTTCCTTACCTATTTCAATCATGGATATCCCTGGTGCTAATTGTCCATTGTTCAAAGAGCTGTAGGTAAACAAGTTTGGTACAGAGGTGAGGTCATAGATAGGTTCCTGCTTTATCTGTTTGATTCCAGTCATGTCTAACCCAGACTGGTCTGGGGAGGGCTGGGCAGAATCCACATTATAATAACCCTCAGACTTGGGCAGATTGATGATGTGCCCATTTGAGTAGGTGCTGCCAGTTTCATTATTCAGATTGCTCAAGCCATTACTGATGCTGTTGCCATAAACCCTGGCAAGGGCTTCTGCCTCACCACTCTGCTGCTGCTGCTGTTCCTGCAGTCGCTGTTGGTGCTTCTGCACTTCAGCATACAAGCTATCCCTCTGCTTTTTGGACATTCTTCCAAATTTCACAGCTGAAAAGCAAAGCACAATGCAAACTGTTGTCTTTAAATTTTTATTTATCCTCCACAACCCCACCATTCTTTTTATATTTACTTTCAGGGTTAATTTTGGTCTGGAAACACATTTTCCTATGGAAATGAGAAAGGATGCAACGCTTTACACTGTATGTGTCTCATAAATGAAAAAGTATTAAGTGCTTGAACTTACAAACTGACAACGACTACATATTTGACAGGAGGGCTCAGTCAAGCAACTCACTTCCCACAGTGAATGTTATATCTTTGTATTCACTGAACAACAACCCAGAGGTGTATGGAATTTACAGTCTGTAGATTCATATCCCATGTGATTTACTAACTTTCCATAAACCTTTAAACAGTACACTAACAATGTAAGTACTCTGGATGAAAACGATCCCTAAAACATTACCACATCCTTTGAATGGGGTGTTATCTTCACACCCAAAAGAAATAATCTTACAGGTTAAAGTTAGAAGCTAGAGGAAAACAACTGAATAACAGAATGTCATCTTTTCCACAGAGGAAAGTCTCAGGGATTTACACAATCAATTTACATGATCTCCATGCACAAATGCATGCACTTCTTCTGATGAGAAAGGGAGGAAAACATCAGAGAGCAAACCACTTGCCCCAGAAACAGAGTTCATTACACTAAGATTGAAATTATTAAAATTGATAGGCTGATTGCTATGGAACTAGAATACATAAATACACAGCCTGAATATACAGTAGATCACAGCTGACTATCTCTCCATGCACTCCCCACCCCACTATGAGAAGCAGAAAGATTGGTTTTATTACAAACAGATGAACTGAGACAAAAGTACTAACAAAAGAGCTATTTCTGGTGGGGTTTTTTTTTCTTGTTACTAATCCCTAGGCACTGTGCGGAAGTTGTAAGGTTTGGAATGCATGCCAGGGACCCAGTGTCCGTCCGGAAATAGGGCAATTATATCACAGCCTTATGTCACATGGCCAGCCAGGCCATGTGGTGNGAGATGGACGGCTGTGGAACAAAGGGAAGCAACAGAAGACCGGCTGGTATACAAATTAATACCGCAGATCCCTTAAATTCTGTGCACAGAGCCTGGTAAGACACTAGGCATCTTTAAACTCTACCGGGTGGGCTGGGGAAGGTGTGTGTGTATGTGTGTATATGTGCGTGTGAATAAGAGTGTCAATAGGCACAAAGCAACAGAAAAGTCATTCGGATTGCGTTCTCAAGCCTGTGAGTTGTGGGAACTTTTCATTCTCCCCCGGTGCAGATCAGCTGAGGGGCAAAGTGGTCAGGCAGTAGCCGCCGTGAGGCCACCCTTAGAGACGGGGGCTGGGCGGCACCGAGGGCTGCGCTTCGCGGGGCAGCGAGGGCTGTGGTGCGGTGCGCACAGGCTGTGTAAAAGGAGCATGGAGTAGCAGGGCTGCGGCGCGGTACACACGGGCTGTGTAGAAACGGCAGGAAATGGCGGGGCTGAGGCACAGTACAAGTGGCGTGTGCGGGAGCGGCAGTGCACACGGCGTGTGTGGGAGAGGCAGTGCGTGCAGCATGAGCAGCAGTGCGCACGGCGTGTGCGGCAGTATGTGTGGCGAGTGCGGGAGTGGCAGTGCGCACAGCGTGTACAGAAGCGGCAGTGTGCGCGGTGTGAGCGGCAGTGCGCGCAGCGTGAGTGGCAGCGCGCCTGGCATGTGCGGGACCGACAGTGCACGCGGCGTGTGCAGCAGTGCGCACAGTGTGTGCAGGTTGTATAGAAGCGGTGCAGAGTGACAGGGCTGAGGTGCAGGACGCACAGTGTGCGGCGAACTAGGAGGGTGTTACGTGGGCTCCTGGTGGTTCGGCGGGGGGGGTTGGACTGCCCCCACAGGAAGTGAGTTCCAGGATAGGACGTGGACCGGAAGAAAACTCGGAACGCGGAGTTCCGGATAGGATGTGGACCAGAAGGGCACTTGGAACACGGGCGTGGAATTCTGGGAAAGGTAATCCAAGAGTGGAAACACCTTGTAACCAAAGGAGCCTGGTGAACCAAGCTCAGTCCTGTAGTAATCCTGTAGTTCCCCTGTATTACTATTACTTATAGGGGTGTAAGTAAACACTGCTAGAATGGGTGGGAAAGCAAGTAAGGAAGCTAAAGGAGAAGTCTCCAATATACCTCGTGATAGCCCCTTA
>VWZF01000921.1:152162-201781 GCA_013396755.1 Sclerurus mexicanus | reverse complement strand
ATGAGGGGAGGCGATGAGGGGAGATGATGAGGGGAGGCGATGAGGGGCCGGGGGTGGCGAGGAGGGGCCGGGGGGAGGCGAGGAGCTGTCTGGCAGCGGCGAAAAGAATCGACAGCGGCGTTGATGAGGCGCCGTGGTCTCTTCAGCCCTGGGCTGAGGCCGCTGTTGGTGTCCCGGCCGCCGCCTCAGCGGACTCAGTTCCCCGCTCCAGCCCGGCCGTGTGGTTGCAGCAGCTGAGGCAGCGCTCTCAGGGAGCTTGGGCTCCCAGGGCTCTCCTGGGGCGGCTGCACAGCTCTGCTGCCTGCCCTGTGGTTGTTGGGAGCCTGGTGGTTTTGTCGGGCATCGCTGGTGGCACTGGTTTTGTGCCTGCACTCTCTAAATGGAAGGAAGCCTTTTTAAGGCCAGAAGTAAGGTTATTGGGGTAATCTGGCAATCCCTGATGCCTGTGATTAGTTTTTAAGGGGATCAGGTCACCTAGGAAAGTACCTGCTGTTACTGAAGGATCACTAGTGAAAAAAATCCAGTGCACGCCTGAGTAAATTCACCAGCAAATTACCTGTTGCCAGTGGTCTTGAGTTCTCTTTCAAGGCTAATTCTGGCTCTCAGACATCATCTCTTTTCTAGATCAGTATGTACAAACCTGGGGAACTGCAAAGGTTTTGCTGTGTGATGCTCACTTTTTTTACAGTGAGGGTGGTGAAACACTGGTACAGGTTGCCCAGAGAAGCTGTGGCTGCCCTGTCCCTGGAAGTGCTCAAGGCCAGGTTGGACAGGGCTCTGAGCCACCTGGTCTAGTGGAAAGTGTCCCTGCCCTTTGCAGTGTTGGACTAGATGGCCTTTAAAGGTCCTCCCAGCCCAAACTGTTCTAGAATTCTGAGATCACTTGTGGTCAGCTCATCAGCTTGATTAGTTGCTGCTAAACTGTTCCTCTGATCGCTGACCTGCTTGACAGTTTTCACTCAGTGGTGTCTACAACCTGGGTCAAAAATCAAAGATTAAAACCAGGCCTCTCTTGAACTCTAGACTAGAAACACACATATCCAGAGATGATGGTTGTTTCGGTTGGTGGGACTATAATTACTGGATCGTTCTTTCTTCTGAAAATTTTTTTTAAGCATCAGCTTTATACTGACAATCATTGCTGAGTGGTTAATTAACACTGAGTATGTAGATGGGTCTCTGACCAGATGAACCCTGGATGCTAGTTACTTAAAGCTGCTCATACCAGGAAACAACAGAATGAGGACAGAGTGCTGTGATGTGCCCCCCCAGCCTCTACCTTAAAAATTCCCAGGGGGTTTTTACTTGGGGCAGCAGCTCCTTTTAAGCTTCTCCTTTTTTTGCAGCTCTTTCTTGCAGCAATCACTGTTACTCCTGCTGCAGAGCTTGGGGCCTGAAAGAGGGCAGTGAGAGTTACTCCTGCTCTCTGGGTAGTCATAAGTTTCAGCATGCCCTGGACTGTGACCTTATCATCTTCCCTGCACTTAACTTCCTCTTTGGAGTCTTTCTGTACTGAGAGCTTCTCTTTTTCCTCCCATCCTTGCTTTCTGAACCAAGTTGATTAAACCTGGTTCTCCATTAGGGTAGTTTTTGCTGTATTTGGAATGAGTCAGGTTGGAGTTCCCACGTGCATATTGTGGTATTGTTGTTGTCCTGTCCCCAGCAACACTCTGGTGACGGCTCCTTGTCGTGTTGTGTTCCTTGTCATGCTTCGTTCAGAACCTGAAGGTTCTTCCAAGTTCACTGTCAGTCTTGTTCCTCCTCCACCTGGCTTTCTGTGCCCCTGCTTAGTGTGCTTTTGTAGAGGTGTTTTCCTTCAAAGGAGTGTTGCTCTTGATCTACTTGTATGGGTCTGTGGTCAGACCATTTCTTTCCTCTGTCCTTTTAGTTCCAATTTTCTCATTCCTGTCCTCCACAGACTTCTAACATGCATTCTTCTTTCCCAGCTACTTGTCTGTGTTAAATCCAGGCAGTGGCTGGCATCTTAGCAGCCAGAATAAGTACTGGGGCATAAAATACTCATACATGCTTCTCTACTCTCTATTTTGTCTTCGCTGCTGCCTCTTGTGTGTAAGTCTGGCTCTGCAGTTCATCCCTGTCCTGGAGTAGTGATCACCTTTGGCCGTGGAGAAATCCTGGAGGACCAAGGCTGTTCTGGGTCTGGCCCTGGGAGTTGGGTATCTGGCAGCTTGCTGCTGTTGGCATTGCTTGGATGACACTTTGCTTCCAGGTCTGAAATGCTGCTCCTTCTTCTGTGCTTGGATTGTTCTGGAAGCACAGTGGGATTGACTTCTGTGCTTCAGGGCTTGGACTGGCAGCTTAGCGCTGCTGGAAGGAGGAAATCATGCTTTTTTTCTGTGATCCTCTGTTGTTTCTGCTTGTCTGATCACAAAGTAACCTGATTGAGTCATAAATAGCCACGTGGGCTCTCTGTGGTCAGGCTCCTGAGCTGGCCTTAAGAAGATCAGAAAAACATGTTCAGGATTGAGAGGGGCGGTGAGAGCTGTTTTTGCTTAAGCTTTCTCATAAACCCTGCAGCAATAACATGTTTAGTCCTTTCATTCAGCTCCAAAAGTCCAGGTGCTTTGGTTGTTTCTCAGCCAGAGGCCCTCTGCTGTGCACCTGTGCTGGGATTGCCTGGAAGCTGCCTGGCCCTCCCTGTTGTGTCCAGTTCCTGCTTCTGACACAAGATGTCAGTGAAGGACCTGGAGCCTCCAGTGGTGTGAGCATGGATCTGTGCTTGAGTGGAATCTGTCTGGGGCAACCAGACTTACAAGTCACCCAGATTTCTGCTGTCAAAAGGTTGGTGAGTCATCTCCAACTCCTAAAGCTATGGTAGCCTGTTGAAGGTCTGGTATCCTCTCTGGAGAATGAAAAGCTGTTGATACGCTTGGGTAGCAGTGCCACTTTTAAGCAGCGGAGTTTATTCTGGGTCCAGAATGTTGATTTTGGGCTGGCTTTACTGTTGGTCTGCAATTCTCCCCACTGCAAAAAGCATGTGGAGCCCAAGAAAGGCACAAAAGTATCTTATTTAGAATCAGGAACGTCTTTACTTTCAGGTCAGTGTTCACGAGCCTCCTATTGCTAATAACTCCTCTTGCTTCCACAGCAACAGTGTAGAAAACTCCTTTCTTTCTGACCTGCCAGTGTTGTAGAGGTGATTGGTATGGTGAAATCCAGCATCTAGCTGGGTGAAGTGGCCTGCTGAGGAGTTGCAGGGACTTGATTCAAGCCTGTGGGCCTCTGTTCGGAGAGATTTTCCAGAGGCTGTGTGTCTGTGGGTGCTTGTGCTTCTGTCTGTGTAATCAGCTCAGCTGGGGACTCACATGCTATATGGAAGCAGTGGTGTGCACATAGGGGAGTGGGTTCTGTCCATGGAGTGTGTCGTTTCTGCACCAGGCTGAGTGCAGTGTGTGCTTTTGTTTTTACAGTCCCAAGGATCTTTTTTTCTCCCCTAGAGGCTGCCTTTGTTTTGAGGTGTTCAGCACATCTCTTTACACTGAGAGGAGAGCTGGAGAGGTTGTGCTGTCCTTCTCTTTTCCATTTTATCACTGTGGTCCTGGAATTTGGACCCCAAAAGGCTGGAGTTAGTCTTCTCTTTCAGCATAACCACGTGGGCAGCATGTTTTTCTCTCTTGTGTAGAGAAGCAACATTGCTGCCAGAGCTCCAGACTGCCTCCAGGAGTGCTTTTGGTGGCGCTTATGGTGTTCTCACAGGTGCAGGGGGAACAGGAAAGATGCTTTCCTATGCAGCTGTTTTGCTGTACTACCAAGCAAGCAGAGGCCACTTGATGGTCCTGAAACGTGGTCCTGCTTAGATCCATCCAGAACTTTAAGAATGATTCAGTCTGAACTCGGTGGGTGTAGAAGCCAAGCCATAATATGGTGGGGACCTTTCATCCTCACCCACACGGTCAGGATGCTCTGTCTCCTGGCATATCCAGCAGCCCTCTGTGCAAAGGAGACTCTTGCATGCTGGTACTGTGCAGGAAGACTGTCTCCTGTCCCCAAGAACTTTTTTTTGCTGGATGAGGCAGAGTGTTTGTGCATGGTGAGACCTGAGGGTATAGAACCATTCCTGTCCCGTGAACGCTGACTACTCATGCACAGCACAACAGTGTCCGAAAGGCTGTCCTGCTAATCTCAGTGCTTTGTCCTGCATCCTCTGGTAAAACCATTGGCTGTGCCTGGTTCATCAACTGTCCTGTTAAAACAAGCTCCAGGGAAACATTTTTTATTGGAAGAAAGATAGCACTTCCATAGCCTGCTAGATCATGGTGGCAAACAAACACTGTGGTCCCTGGCTTCCTGCAGGGTTCAGCAGAGGCTCTTTGCTGTTTGTTCTGGCCTCCTTTACTGGGCAGAGACCTACTTCATAGCTTCTCCGAGCTAAACTTCAAGCAGCAGCCGAGGTCAGCTTCTTAGTACTATTGCAGATTCAGCCCTTGTTTGGGTCCTGCCCTTCATTAGAAGATGATTGTGTCTGGGTTTCCTGGCAGGTACTGCTGCTCGGCAGCCTGTCAGTGCTTTCATCTTGTTGTTTTTCCTTGGCTGTCAGCTCCTGCAGCATGAGACTGCTTTGTGCCCTGTTTGCGTTAAGCTTCTGAGTGATTTGTTGCCTCTCCCCTAAAGCACTGCATTAGGTGCTGGGCTGATGTCCTGTTAGTGCTCTGGACCTCTGAGGTTACAGCTGTGGCTTAGAAGGGAGAGGAAGCTTACTGGGAATGCAGGCAGATGAGGGGAGGGGACTTTGCCTTTTGGACAGATTAGGAGAGGGCTGCCTGCTTGAGGAAACACGACCTGGCTGTGCTGGTTTTGAAGCTCTGAGGGAGTGAATTCAGCACCAGGAAGGGATGGGATAGAAGCACAGGTTGCTCTTTGGTGCTGAGGACATCTCAAACAGGTGAAGAGTCTGAGGTGAGACACTGACGGAGAGAAAGGCCAAAGATGATGCTTCTCTTTGCCTGTGGCCCAGAGGAATTTGCTGCCTGACAACAGAGTTGTACGTCACTACTAGTGGTGTGCAACCACAGGAAAGGTCTTCAATTCTGCAGGAAACAAAGGGTCTCTGAGTATTTCTTGGGTGAGATTTCAGAGAATAAGCTTCAGAAGTGTCTGAGGTGCCTATAAACAGCAACAAGGCAAATGGTAATGACTGCAGTCTCCTGAAGGGAGACATGGACAATGTAGCTGTCTGCACATCACTGTGTAATCCCTCAACTGCTTTACTGCCTCCAGGCTGTGAGATTGCAAATGATATTTTAATTTTTATATAGGCAGAGATGGCTCCAGGTGCTTTGGAGTGAGATGTCAGTGTTACAACAGATAATTTGTGCAAAAACATCAGTTCAAGCTTGGAAGTTGCGGAAGCTGATTCCGTGCCTGAGAAGACAGATCAGTCCTTGCTTGGAAGTGCTTGAGCCCTTAACTTGATTCAGAGCTCTGCAATGCAGTTAGGACAGGATGCTGAAGAAGGAAGGGATGCAAGCCTGAGCTGATGGGGCCATGGATCACTCTGTCTGAGCAGGGCTTACAGGACAGGCTTTGACTGACAGATGTCTGACAGACTAACAGCTTGATTCCTTGTTATGGCAAAGCAAACTTGCAGGAGAGGATGGCTGTATTACTGTGGAACTGAAACCTCTTGAGAAAGTGTCATCTGAAATGTCAAGGTGTTGGCACAGCAGTGTGTTGAATTAAGCTTTGGTTGTGTTTGTGGCTTACGTACAGGCAGCTGCATGAAAACCAGAGGGACTGATCCGAGAGTTGAATGGAGGTGGCTGTAAATATATGTCATGGTAATCCCAAGCACTACCCTACTCAGCTGAAAAAGCTGTCGTTCTGACAAGCTGTTGTGTTCTTGCACAAGGCTGCTTTCTGGGAGCTGTGACCTGGCCATAATTCACCAGTTTTTATGGGGGAAGAGAGTGAACAAAAGTATTGTGGTCATTCAAGTGTTCCCTTGCCAGATACTGGCTCAGTCTGTTACTTAAAGTGTGTGAACCACATGGAAAAATGCCAGAACAGGCAAATGTACCTCTTAAAGTCACTCACTGGGTTGAGGCCATGTGCTGCTGTTAGTCAGCATCTGGAGGAGCTCCTTGGGAGGAGCTAGGCTCTAGGTGCAGGTCTCCTTCCTTACCAGCAGGCAGCTGGGGAAGAGGCATGGCAGAAGACTTGCAGCCAGCATCATACTGACATGCATCGTGTGGGATCTGTGGCAGCTGCCGCTGCCAAGGTGCTGCTCTTGCTGCCAGAAGCCAACTCCAGCTCGGTCTGAACTTGTGTTAGGAACTTGAGCTTTTGGAGAACTTGGAGCTTGCTCAGCAGTGGGTCCGCTTATTAGTCACCATGCTACTGGGACACTTCTTTTGGCAGGAGATTTGTGAAACCACGGGATTAGTTTGTTCTTAACTGAGAAGCCTGATATGTGAATAGTCCTATTAAAAGCTCCCAAGCTTGGGAGCTCACCCTCTTGGCCGAGGCTCAGTGACCAGCCCAGTGTCTGGAGGAGGACAGGCTCATGTAAGGCGCTAGTACACTGTGGGATGCATTGAGTCAGGGTTCATAAATCCAGTCCAATTTTTGAAAAATATGTTCTGTTTTGTCTGCTTGGATGCTAAGAGATTCAGAAGAGTTTAGTTTCTGCAGTTCACGGCTGGCCTTCCCTGTAAAAATGAATTCCAAGTGTTATATAAACATGGCCCTTATTCCAGTTGCAACATAATGTGCTGGCTCTTGTGCCGTGGAATTGGGGGGATAACCCCCTTATGGAGCAGGGCAAAGTGTTCTGGCCAAGCAGCTCATGGGAGCTTGCTCAGAACTGTTGAGGGAGAGCCTGCAAGGCACAGCGTGCATACCGTGTGCCTCTGGTCTAGATGCAGTGCAGCTCTGACTTCCTGGAAGTACAGCAAACTCTCCTTTTCGTGTCACTGTGTCTTTAGCATCAAGTGACCTGATAGCAAAGCAGCTTCTTGCAACCTCAAAAGCAGAGTTTCAGGTTGTGATGACACCAAAACAAACCATTGGTATTGGATTTGAGGAAACAAGCTGTAACCTTTGGAAGCTTCCATACTGAAGACAGATCTGGTAGGATATGCAATAGCTGCTTCCTCTCCAAGGTCCTGCAAAACAATATCACATGCCTTTTTGGGCAGGCTTAGCTTTCATTACAGCTCTATACAGTTACAGGGACCTGGAGGTAGGAGGTATATAAGTGTAGCTACTTCAGTCCCGTCTCCCCTCCTTCACAGCCCGATTTTATGGGTGTAATAGTCTTACCAGGACCCTGTCTCTCATGTTCATGGAACATATTCATTGATCTGTTTTGCTCCATGTTTTCTTCAGCTTCTGCTAAAAGCAAACTAGTAAAGTCCTGATCTGTGAGTGGAACTTCATTTCCACTCAAACTCCAAAGCTCATCATTCAAGAGCTTTGGAAAACAGGACAAAAACTCATTAAGATGTAATTTCAGTACATTTCCCCTCTATAACTGTATCTTAGTTTTCAGAAATCAGTTACAGCACAGACGGGTGAGAACCCTTGACACGCAGGGTGCTGCCTGTGAGCTGGGCTTTTTATAGGCTTTAGGAAGTGATTACCATCAATAACAATCCCATGCAGGTTACACAGAGGTGAGTGACATACCAAGTTCTGGCGTGATCTGAGTTTGACTTTGTGGCAGGGTTCATGTTGAAAGCTTGATTGCCTGAGTTATCCAGACAATGTTTTCCCAGCTTGAGAGTGTGAGCATAAGTTGATCGTGTTTCAGTAGAATGAACCACAGCTATTCAGCTGCAGCATAGTCTGGGGAGCAGAGATCTAGCTTAGGTTTCTGCTTTGCTTCAGCCATGATGTGTGTTGTTGGGCAGGAAGCTCTCTGTTGCATCCAGGATTCATAGAATCATAGAATGGATGGGATTGGAAGGGAGCTTAAAGACCATTTAGTTCCAACCCCCCTGCCATAGACAGGGACACCTTCCACTGGACCAGGTTGCTCCAAGCCCCATCCAACCTTGCCTTGAACACTTCAGGGATGGGGTAGCTACAGCTTCTCTGGGCAACCTGCCTCACCACACTCATAGGGAAGAATTTCTTCCTCATATCCAGTCTACACCTAGTCTCTCTCAGGTTGATGCCTTTCCCCCTTGTCCTGTCCAAAGTCCCTCTCCAGCTCTCCTGTAGTCCTTTCATGTATTGAAAGGCTGCAGTAAGGTCACCCAGAGCCTTCTCTTCTCCAGGCTGAACAATCCCAATTCTCTCAGCCTTTCCTCATAAGAAAGGTGTTCCATCCCTGTAATCATCTCTGTGGCCCCCTCTGGACTTGCCCCAAAAGGTCCCTGTCCTTCCTGTGCTGAGGACCCCAGAGCTGGGCACAGCACTGCAGGTGAAATCTCACCAGAGTGGACTAGAGGGGCAGAATCCCCTCCTTGCTAAAACTGAGGGTGTCCTCAAGCTCTCCTGTAAACCACTGAGAAACATGACAGAAACTGAGCAGGATTTAAGTCTCTGGCCTTTTATTTCCTCTCTCTATAAACTCCATCTGTTTCCTGCAAGGCTGAGCAGTGGGAACATCTTCCTAACTAAAAGTGCTGGTGAAAACCATCTTGGACCTCTTGGAAATACCCAGAAGAGTTAAAGTTGGCTTGGAAGCCACTGGACCCTTCCATCCCTTGGGCTGAGGACAGTATCACGCTGTCCAAGCTCAGGTTGGAGATGGAGGAGGAGCTCTCCAGTTCGTGACTGTGTCTGGGTGGAACATCAGCCAGGCTGAGTCCTTGCTCTGACCTGAGTGCTACAGATGCTATAATTTTGAGGACTCATGGCTCAGCAGAAGGGAAAGGCAGCCTCAGTGCTGCTGCCTCAGAGAAATCAGGGAGAAATGTCTTCTTTGTTTTCTCTGGATGGTGTGTTCACATCTGGTTTGACTCAACTCTTCCAGCTGCTCTCCTTTCCCCATAAAGGTCTTGAATCCCTGGGAGGATGCTTGCCTAACTGGCCCTCTGAGGTGAAGCTGAAGGGAGATGAACATTGTGTACCAGTGCAACTAGCAGAGCTTTGAGGAGTAGGATTATATGACGTTTCTCAGTTCTGGATTCAGTTTTTCCATAGAGACACTTAAATGCTTTTGGCTCAAATAGGGCTTTTATCTTGACAGAGCTCAGCATGTTGTGGTTCCTTGTTGGCCAGGACTGCAGCTTGGTTGGGCACCTGACCTGCAGCAGGGGTAACAGAGGAAACAAAGGCTTCCTCTGCTTCAAACTGGAGGAGGGGAAGACTTCTGAGCATGTTCTTCCATCCTAGGTAGGAATTGCCTACCCTGTGAGATGGATTTAGATGGCCTTCATCTTCACCAGCCCCTCTCTACCTATTAATGCCCAATTTCTCTTTATCAGTGCAATTAGCTGGCTGGCTTGATGATGTAATACCAAGCAGATTGTGTCTTTTTGGCTTTCAAATGTCTCCACATTACTCATATCTGAGGAAACTTGCCTGTAGGTACAGCTAGGTTCTTGGTTGTGATTATTTCAGAGAAGCCTGCAACAAGAGCTCTTTTGGCTAGAGGGAGTGTTTTAAGTTGTTTCTTTTCTCCCTCCTACATTTCTAGCAAATACTTCCGACAAAATGATTAAGCTTACACCTTGACCAAGCACAATGAACACCTGGCATCAGTGTGTGCTCAGTTACACAGATGGTGTCACAGTTTGCTCTTTAATATGAAACAAGCCTGATATGGTGAAACACTGATCTTTTCCTGCATTTGGGTCATCCATGATAAAACTGAGCACAAATATAAGTGTGTCATGGGTTTTGCCTAGGAGATCTCTCAGAGAAGAGAATGCCTAGAGAAGTGTTGAGCAACAGCTTCCTTGACTGTGCTGAAAAAAACCCCAAACCCAACACAAAACCCTGCAGGAGTAGAATTATGCTTTCTTTTTCAGACTTGAAACTGCACCTCCAGAGCACAGACTATGGGAACTTCCTGGCCAATGAAGCCTCCCCGCTCACTGTGTCTGTCATAGATGACAAGCTGAAGGAGAAGATGGTGGTGGAGTTCCGTCACATGAGGAACCACGCATACGAGCCCCTGGCAAGTTTTCTGGACTTTATCACGTGAGTACCAGCTGTTCATGAACACCATTTGAAACATTTTGTTTTTCCAGGCTTGGGAGCTCTCGGATCAGCTTCCCACTCTCAGCCCTGTGCCTGCTGTGTTTTCTGCAGCTTCTTGAGTAAAACTGTTTTGGTTGTATCTGGGGGTCTCAAACCAGCAGCACCGTGTCACCGTGTTGTTAAAGGCTTCTGCTCCTGGAATGTGCACGCTCCATTGGCACAGCTGCTTGGCTGCCTCCCATTGAAGAATTGCTACAGTCTCTACTAGAGCTGTCATTGTGTTAAATGCTCCTGTTTTTTTTAAAAAATATGATCCTGCTGCAGATATAGGCATGCCGTGCACGTGCATGATGGCAGTTGCCTGCTAGTTCTGAGCCACTGAGGTCAGTCAGGCTTCATCAGGGCTGCAGTGATCCTTCTGTCCCACCCCAGGGTCTGTAGGCCTTCCTCTGACCCGATCGCAAACTGGTTCAGGGAGTTGAGCTGGCCAAAAAATTGAACAGCTTTTCCCATTTGGTGTTAACCTTTGACTGGTTTGTTTTTCTTGGACAGTTCAGTGGGATCCAACAAATGCCAGCACTAGAGGAAGGCAGGGCCTGGAATGCTCCGCAGGGAAACACAGGGCTACAGCGGCCCCAGCACGTCTCTGTCAGTTCATGGAAACACACGGTGCTTCCACAGCAGTTTCTGCTGATGTGAAAAGCTTGAAATAGCACAGTGTTCTCAAGGTATTTTCTGGTGGGTTTGCACAACCCTCTGCTTCCCTGTGTGCTGCTCATGTTTTATTCATTATTAAAATGGAATTGCTAGCCTCGGAGAGATTCCAGTTGTCCTAGTTTGCATCTGAAATATGGAAGTAAAATCGACATTTTTCCTTTCCTTTGCCTGTATTCCTATAAGCTCTAGCTTGGCTTGCAAACTGCACAGCCAATGGCATCCTCTAACCAACAAGGAGATGTCTCACAGAGTGTAGTGAATTTGTGGTTCAGTAGAACGTCGCTTTAACTTGCATGTCTGAGAAGAAGATTGTACTCTGTTCTCAAGTAGCACAGTTAATGCACTGGCTCCGCAACAGTGAGCCTGGGCTCATCACGGGCGCTCTGGCAAATGGTGTTTAATCTTGCATGTTTGGTAGTTGTGTGTGTGTTATCCTGCTTGCCAGCTAGAGGTTTTTGAATGATGCAGGCTGATGTAGAAAGACCTTTGTGGTTGCTGAAAAATTTTAAATTTTTATCTATCTGTGGCATCTCTTGCATTTGCAAATCTTGAGTAAACACCTGTCTCTCTGCCACGTGCCTTCATGTTCACTCCTTCCTGTGTCTGGACACCACCACTATCTCACTTTTCTAACCCAGTGGCTCATATCTGTTATTTTCTCAGTCACTGTGCTAAAGCTGGCTGTCTCTTAAGCCTTTCCTGTTTTCTAAGAAATAGCTTTTCCTCAGATGCCTGTTGCTAAAATTTCTGGAGTTTTCATATTTGGACCCAAATATGGGGCAAGATGTTATTAAAGCCCCATTTGGCAGCAGTGTTTGCAATGCAGAAGCCATTCCTAGTCCATCTTAGTTGTGTGGTGCGATCTCTTCTATTCTCTCAAACTTAACTTTCAAAACACCTCTTTGCCCATATTGACCCTGCTGTAAAGACATTGGTGCTGTTTGAGCTTGGCGCTATTAGGTAGGTTGTCCTCCTCTGATTCTTTTCCTTTGCTGCCTTATGGGTTTATGAAAATGTCTAATCCCTATGGAATTATCATGGTAATCACTAATGCTTCTGTCATACCTGTTTAAAGGCAGTGGTTTGGCCAGCACACACGAGTGTCTTGCAGACTTTAAAACTTCGCTGTTGCCTGAGAGTCTCACTTTGAAAAGCAGTGTGTGGAAAAGATGACCTGAAAGGTTTCAGGCCATGCCTGCCCTGGTTACACACTGCCTGACTTGGCAGGAAGGCTGCGGATGGCCATGGAGACCCAGTTTCCTGTTACATCAGTCCTGTTGACCTTTATCCAGTGTCTACATCCAGCTCAAGTTGTGCAGAAGACCTTAAACATCTTGTTTAGTCAGAAATGCTGGTTCTTACCGGTTGTTGGAATTGCTTTTTTAAAAAATGGATGTTTTTTCCTGAACTTGATTTAACTTGATCTTGTGCTGCTTCTGTCACTCTGATTTTGATGAGTTCTCTACAACAAAACATGATTCTTTGTAGATATCTGTCTCTTGCTACTGCATAGTCTCTTCTTGAATATGTTGGTTTCATTCGGCACAGGATGTTTCTTCCTCAAGTTGTCTTCACTCTTACCTCTTCTTTTCCTTTTTACCTGCAGGATTTGGTTTAATGCCACTGTCTGCAGTGCTGCCTAGAGAAAGGCAAAAGGTGAAGCAGGAAAAAGCTGTTTTCCCATATGGATTGTCTCCAGTCTCTTGCAGAGCCTTTTGTGCAAGGAATCCAAGTGTCCAGTTGTGTTTTGTCATGGTTCTGCTGCACAGTGATGGTCTTCTCTTGGTCTGCACTCATCCCACCAGTGGGGTATGAATGAGATAGAGAAGGTATTATCAACTTCAGCCAGTCCAAGGTCACTGTCAGGGTATTAGAATCTCTAAATTCTCATGACACTATAGACATTTTAAAACAGAAGATTGAGGACAGTGAAACATAAGGAGTTTGAAGAGGGTGGTAGTTTTGCTTAGTGGGTCTCAATATCCTCTCTTCATAAACCTAGTATTTGGTGACAGGGCTAGTAGAAAAGAGGGCAGACTAGATGTGTCTTCTTAGGCTGCTGTTGAAATGGTGTTCCCTGAAACTGTCCCATGGGTTGTAGCAGGCCTTGGTTTGGGGCAGGAGTCAGAACCATCAGAGGTTTTGTCTGCTGACAGTGTGAAGTTTCCCATGTATATCCCAATTAGCTGGAGCTGACAGTGCATACTTTTGCCAGTGGCTTTCCTCTAACCCGGGCATGTATGGAGGCAGTGCTGTAGAAATGTTCAGCCAGAGGATGTTGTCAGTGCTGGGGATGTTGTGCCAGTGCACACAGAGGTACTGTGTCATCTTGCCTGCCTGGGGGACACTGGGACAAACCTGTGCCACTTCATCTTTTACCCTGGCTGCACACACAGATATGGGGTGATTTGTCTTTGCCTTTTGTACATGACTATTTCCCACACCGTTCTTTTGGGGTAGTTAATGAAACTTGAGCAGGAAATGGTGAAGACTGCTCCCAGTAGACAGCTCAGGGCAATTGAGGCACCAGGTGGTCAGAAGAAGAAATTGTACTCAACTGGATGTATCCATGTGCTAAAAGTGTACAGACTGAAGTGAAATAAAAAATGGTAGAAAGATGTGGAAAGTTTGAGCAGGGCTGGCTTCTGCAGGAGGAAAACTTGAGTTCACTAAGACTCTCTTGAGCTGTAAACAGAGATTGAGTGGGATTGTAGGTGTGTCTGGCTCAAAATGGAACGAAATGTTTTGCAGCATATCCAGTTCAGCTCTGAAACTCACTGCTGCTGGTTTCCTTTGTATATACTTACCTTTTTGGCCTTCTTAGAACTCTTGGATAACCTCACACAAGACAGGCCCATCAAGGCCCTTTGGCACTTGAGTACCAACTCAGTGAGGGTGGCCAGGGTGTACATGGCTGGTGCAGATCAAGCATTTAAAAAGCTGACTCTCTCCTTCCTGAATGTCCTGTTGGATGTTTGGGATGGTTTTGAATTGATCATCAGGTGACTGTTGTGCTTGTTTTTGGAGGATGCTCAGATCTTGATCCAGGGCACATTGCTGTGAAGATCTGGGGAACTCTCTGATCTTGGTAGCATCTGAAATCTTTGTCCCTTCTGATGGCTCCAGAACCAACCTGCCAGTAGCCATGCCATTTGTCCGTGTGGAATGATGCCGTGTCACTTCACTTGCCTTTTTGAAGCAGCCCATGAGCTAGGTGAGGCCAGCGGAAGGAGAAGCAGCAATAGGCAGTGCAAGGGCTTTGAAGCACCAGAAGGATGTGTATTCCTTGCCGTGCTCCAGGGAGCAGAGGCAGTGCTGCCGGTGGCTTGCCGGAAGGTGGCACTCCAGCCCCGTGCTGCCAGTCCCCAGGTGCACGCCGAGCGTCGGTGAGGAGGGTCACCTGTGGAGGTGGACGGGAGTTAAGAAAAGGATGGTGTTTAAAAGCACACGAGCAAAAACTGACCCCAGAGTGCAGCTAGGCAGCAATCCCAAAACAAGGTCTTTTTGCCCCTAGTCACTTGCTGACACTGATTTTTGTCCTGTTGTGCTCCTCTCCTGGCACCACACTGACTCTTTCCTGGCTCCAGTCCTCTCCAGGAACTCTTCTGTGGCAAGTGTTGCGTTCTTAGTACCAAAATAAGGGAAATCAGCCAACTTCCTCAATTTGTTTTTTCAAGTGGTGACTGTAGCTGGCAGCCTCTGCCACTGCATATTGTGGCAAGAGAGAGCTCGACTTGCTGAGCCTGCTGCAGTCTCTATAAACACCTGCTAGCTCTGCATCTTGCCACGCAGCTCCTTGCTGGAAGACTGCTGGTACTTCCCCATGTCTTTCAGCCAGCCATAGTAGGTTCTGACTGATAGGCACAAACTGTCTGTTAACATCTCTGCTCCAACACAAACAATGGACTGTTTGGCTGAGGGAATGCAGCGATGTTCTGTGGGGCAGCAACAAACAGGTATTAAGTGTTCTTGAAACAGCAAAACCCACTTCCTGAATTCAACAGGCACATATTGACTTGTGGGTTGGAAGTGGGTTTTAGGTTCTTCTCAGTGATGTGCTGCCCTGCCTTTCTGTGAAGGCTTTGTTCTTTGTGTTAGTGTGACACGGTGTCATGTCCCGTCTCTCCTTCATTTCAGTATTCCTGTATATGGTTTAGATAGGGGTGACACTATGATAAAGAATCCTGATTCTAGCCTGCTGTAGCCTGATCAGATTGTCAGCTTTAGTATTTTTCTGGTGGCAGGAAGAAGGGTTTTGTTTTGGTTTGGGGTTTTTTCCCCTTGCTTCAGCACAGTCTCTTCCCTGCTCTGTAAAGCCTGACATTGCAGCAGGTGTTGAGGCTCTGGCAGCAGTTGGGCCCCTTGAGCCCTCACAGCAACCTGATGGGCAGAGAAGGGGTTGTGTTCAGGTGGGGGAGCTGCTGGTAACTGTGGAGACACTGGGTGTGCTGTCAGAGTGAGGTCTGGGGGTGAGCCGGGTCTAAACACATCTTCCAAATCTCTGATCAAGCCTGTTGTCAGAGGACAGACTAGGTCATCTTTCATCTTTACCTTGCCAGTCTGCAAGGGCTGGGAACCGGGTTCTTTTTTTGCCCTGAGGATGCAGCTGGGAACTTGGCTTTCAGTATGTTTTTGTGGTCACAAGATGTGTTTTTGATGAGCCTGCATGTACCTTTTCCCTTGCGCATGCCTTTTCTTAGCTGACACTTCCCTCTGTTACCTTCTCCCTGACCCAGTCCTGCTCTGCCTCTCCCCTGCACTGGATAGATCTAGTTTCTGCAGCACAGCTTAGAGTTCAGTTTTAATTTTGCAGCAGTGGTTTTTCCGGAGCCAAAGTGTTTCAATTGCTACTTGAGCTGAAGAGCAATAATCCTCTTCTCTAGAGTAGGAAGTTGCCTGTCTTTATTCTAAATGGAATGGAGTGTGCATCCTGGCATAACTGTGGAGGTTACAAAATATGACTGCAGCCTTTTGAAGTCCTTTCCTGCAAAAGGAAAAAACTCCAGATGCTTTCCATTAGACACTTGCAGTTCATTTGGGCAAATGCAACAATCTGAGGGATCTTTCCTAATGCTGCTGTGGTTAAATTTGCACTAACTATTTCAGTTAGTTGTTGACTCCTTGGTGGTGGTGGGATTAGGAAGCAGAAATTGCCATAGTGGCTGAGGATCCTGCAATAAAAGGTTTAAGAACCTTTTCTGGCAGAGATGGTTTTGGCAAAGCAGCACAGGTTTCTGACAAACAGCTTCCCTGTTTGCAGAGAGTACAAAGTTGAACTGATAAGCCAAGTTCTTGGAGAGATTATGCAATATTCTAAAGAAGAGGGCATATAGCTAATGGACTGGAAATGATCACAGAGTTGTGTCCTCTGGGTGGTGGCATCAGAACTGCATCTGCTCTCCTGCATACCCAAAGTACGCTGATCTCATGGCAGTTTCCCAAAACCAACTTCTGTGGCAATGAACTAGGTTGCATGGTGGTGACTGTGGGAGTCGTGGTGTGACTGCGGGTGCCCTCATTGGAAAGGGAATCTTTGAAAGGTGTGTTTCGCTCTATGTTACATTGAGGGGATGCTTTTTTCCCAGACATTTGGTGCCTGGAAACATTTCCTTTGATGAGTGGATTTGAACTGTAACAACATTGTTCCTCCTGAACAGCACTGTTCTTTCCTTGGAAAGTGTTAACATGGTGCTGAGCAAACACAGTGAGCCGGGTGATCAGAACAGCTAACAAAATGTTACTGGGGGCAGTAAAGATGCAGCAAAAGCAAGTGATGGGCTCCAGGTGTCAGCCAATGTTTCACTAAGAGAGAAGTCTTTAATGAAACTCTGCAGGGGCTCTAGCATGCAAGCTCTGGGTGATTAGCTGAGAACTTACTGCCCCTGGATAACATCCCTGTCCAAGCTGATGTGGTTTCACGCATGGGAGTGTGTGGACTTCTCTGTCTTCCTGGGCTTTTTTAAGGCTGAATTCTGGTGATTCTGTAGTTCATGGGAACGGTCCTTGTACTTCCCCCATGTTCCTTCTTGCAGTCCTTCCCTTGACAGGCTGAACAGTGTGTCTGTTAGAGGCATAAAACAGGGAGGGAAGGGAACATGTGTGTTAGGAGGTTTTCAGTGTTTCTCTGATCAACTTACATATGCTTGTGACTTTTCTAGAAGACAACCTATATGCAGTGCCTTCACCTGGGTGAATGCTCACTGAGCACTTCTGTTCCCACATAACATGCTTTCCTCCTTAACTGAAACCATTCCCAAGCTTTTCTGGTGCTAGACCTGAGCAGCCATCATTTTCCTTTTACCTTTCCATTGATTTGCCTCACCCAATGCTCTAGATGGGCAGGTTCAGCCCGGAGAAGGCCTGGAGGCCAAGGGCACTGCTTCTGAAGGCTTCTTGGGGCATCTTGGATCCTAGTCACCTCTTGCAGATCCATTCTGTATGCTAGTTTGAAGTTTATACTTCAATACTCACATAGAGCTTTGCCTAAGTACCGCAAAATTTAGAGGCTGAGCTAAGTCTCGTGTCTGCCTCATGTGGTTTGCTGAATGTCAAGTGGAATGATGAATTTTCTTCTGCTGGCAGCAGGTCTGTGTGCACAGAAATGTTCTGTGCTTTGGCTGGGTCCAGACCACACATTCACTGAGAAGCAGGTAAAAGCTTTTAGGCCATTAAACTCATTCAGGTTTCTTAACCCCTAGAGACAGTTTGGGGGATAAAGGGAGCAGTGCAACCTTTCCTCTTGTTTTATATCCTTGAAATGTTTTGGAATTTGGGCTTTACATGTAAAGTAAGAAAGAGTTTATGCAAGTTTAGTTGCATTTGGTCTGCATGTAAGCAGCATGGTTAGTTGTTTCTGGTCAGTATTTAAAGTGTAATTAGTGCTGAAGTCTGCTCAGCACAGCAGAGTGCCAGAATTCAGCTTTGCATGTCCGCCTAGTGTTTCTCAAGCTTTCAGGCATCGAGTTTAGATTCTTGCATGAGGCTGCAAGGTGTTCAAAACATTCGCTGGTGTGTTGAGGGATTTGTGCAGGTCTAACACACAGTGTCAAATTCATAAAGCCTTGAAATTAAAAGTACTTCTGTTTTTTCCTCATTAGCCTTTCATGCAGCTAACACTGTATCACTGCTCAGAAGTTAACAGATGATACAAGTGGAAAACTGAGGTCAGTATCCCAAGAGACCTAGACTAGAGGATGGTAAAAATCATGTGGAGATGTGGCTAAATATAGATTAATGCTGAGAACATTCCTGGATACTTGGGTTTGAAAGGCTGCCACAGCCTCTGTAGTACTGTGGAGTTATAACCCTTTGCTCTGAAATGGTCTCGTTGATCTAAGTTTAGCGGGGCACCCACTTATTGGCTGAGTGCCCTTGGTTTGTGGTAGCTGAGAAATTCTCAGCTTTCTCTTTGGCAGGTTCACGAACCTACTGCTTAGGTGTGGTTTGTGCTGGTGTGAGTCTAGGACAGACAGTATGCAAAGATAGGAAGAGATCAGCCAGAACACTTTGAGAGGAGACCATCACACGCTGCATCTGCTTTTGCCGGACCGTGTGAGCTTCAGCTGCGGGGCAGAACTGCTCCTGGCCAGAAGCTGCTGGTCTGATATGTTCTAGTCTGAGCTGAAAAATGGATTCAGGGATTTGACTCTGTTCACATCCATTGTCTATTACTCAAACAAGCCTCAGCGAGGCACTGAGCTCTTCCTGATGTGCAACATTCCTCTCCTTTCCAGTTCAGGACAGCTGTGCAGTTGTTTACTAATGATCTTAAACTGACTCTCCAGATACAAACATCTCAGCTGTTGGCACTATTCTTAGTGTCAGCCACTGCTCTTTTGTGCTTTGAAGTCTGTGTGTTGGTTTCCCCCATGGCTGCTTAACATTTGGAGCTTGAGAAAGGTGTGACAAATGGCTCTGTGCACCAGCACAGTATCCAGTGGGATATAGAGGTGAGTCTGTGTATTTATGCACAAACTCAAGGAAGCAGCAGTACAACCAGCCTGAAACATTTCCCAAAGTTACTTCCCCCAACAGCCCTTGAGTACATGAACTGGATGAGCAGCAAGAGGGAAGCTAAAGTGACTATAGTCAAAACAACTTCATTATCTTTTAAAGCTGTCTCTAGAATTCATGCTGAGTCCAGAGTACTGCTCTGATCCCACTGGAGATTTCCCTTTTTCATCCCAAAATAAACACATGCTTCTATAGTAATCTGAGTAGCTGCCCAATGCAGTCACATAGGGATTTTGGCCTTGTTCACAGTAGTCTGTGTTAGGGTCTAATGCTGGAAAGCATTAAAGTTGCCTGAGCAGTGAAATACCTTACCCCATCCCAGCAAACCCCTGCCATGCACCTCTGCATCGGCCCACTGCTCTCTGTCTTGGCTGTGACACCGAGCCCTCGTGATCCCTTGCAGAGCAGCTGTTAAGCTACAGTTTGGCACAACTTTTGGAGGATCCCTGGGAATCTCAGGTCATGCAATGTTCTGTCATTAAGTCATGCTTTGTGACCACTTGCAGTATTGTTAACGGTTTCTTTAGTATCCTGGAACAGAAAGCAATAAAAAAAAACAACCTATCTGCTGCAGGACAATGACTCTTTATGATTAGATTAGATTAGCAAGTGGGGGAGGGAGAAGCTCTAACTGTTGTGGGGTCACTGCCTTGCAGGGCTATGCCTGAGTGCCTTGAGGCCAAGTTGTAAATGCCCCATGTGATGAGTGTTCATGCACTTCACGTGCTCCCCTGCTAAAACAGCCTTTCCCAATATCCAGTGAGCCACTGCAGTCTTTCTTGGATGTCTCATTTATCAGTGCCTCTACTTAAGTAATGCCAGAAGGAGGAAAACGTACCTTGTCAAAGTACCTGTACATGTCTTTTACATGTATGCTCTACTCCAGCTTGATTGTGCTCTGTAACTATCCATGGATGGCTGTCCCAGACTTTAGCTTCTCTCCTCTGTTCTCTGTGAGGGGTCTCTGCTGTATCTGCCTGAGGCCATACCTCCCAAAACCAGCAGTGAGAATGACCTCCGGTCTGGTGCTGCTGGAAGGAAGGTTTCCCCTCCCCACCCCACTCTTTTGGCTTATCTAAGCATGTCCTGGCCTGACTTTGTTCTTGTTATCTGGGTGTCACTCATTGTGTATTGTGCTGAAGTGGACAGTGCTGGAGGAGCAAAGGTACTGACTCCAGTTGTCTTGGACTTCAGGAAGCTGTAAACCATCATCTCTCTCTCTTGCTGTGGATGGTACTGATGATTTTTCTATGTTTGCTGACTCTTTCCTGCCCTTTAATAAAAAATTATGCTCTTGTGTGAGATGTTACTGACGCTTCTCAGTATTGGCTAAAACGGTATTTCTGTGAATATGAATTTTTGGAATATACCACACCTCAGTTCAGTGGTGACAGGAGGAGAGAGAGTGGGTGTAACTGTGCACATCAAACTCTGGCTGGACATATACTGGTTTTGTGTCCCTGTCCTTGGTTGGACAGAAAGCAGCTCAAAGCAGGATTTTCAAACACATTTGCGCCTAAGAGAGTTTTGCTATGAAAATACTATCCAAGTGGACTGAAGTAAGACTTCATGGGGTTGCAAGTGAGCAAACCTGGCTGTGGCTTTCTTGCAGAGCCAGAATGAGAGGGCATGGATGAGCTTGGTGTGACTCCAGTAAGCTGCTCTGAAGACCTGTGAGCAGAAGGACTCCAGATATTTTTCCTCTGTTCCTTTTTGTGCAGTTGACTTTGGCCAGGCTCTTTGCAAATTACAAATACCTTGTGGAAAGTGGTATCTGTGGTAAGCTGGGGACAGGAAGGAGGTGTGCTGACATGCTGTGCAATGACCATGCTTCCTTACTTATTCCCTCACTGTGGGCTGAGTTGAAGTAGCAAATCTGGTCTCACCCTATGTTGTTGCCTTGCTTTGGTGAGAGTAGTGCTGCCTATGGTCTTTCCTTAAAGCTACTGTGTCGCACTAAGGAAACTTGCATGTTTGAGGGCAGATGGTGGAGCTGGGAAATGATCTTCTGTATCCTTGCTCTGGCACACCTCATGGAGATGCATCCGTGTTAGGGTGCAGGTGCTTGTATTTACCAGGAACCAGCTGCTTTCTGCAAGGGACTTGCTCAGTTCTCATAAACAGGCCCTTCTTGCTGTCCTGGAGATTGCAATCATCTCCATGGTGAAAGCTGCACAAACAGAAGGGAAGATAATGACCTTGTGGATTGAAGGTCAAAAGGAGGTTTCCTAGTACATGAAGCTTGTGCTGGTTGCCCTGGTTCTAGATTGAACCAGGAAAGGTAGGCTGCAAACAGAGAAGGGCTCTGCAAAAATCACAGGGCAAGGAGGTGTGTTACTCAGCCCAGCAGTGTGGAGAGGAAAGAGCAGCACCTGTTTGAGGAACTAAGGTGTGGATTTGATTTGTTCATGGGCGTGCCCTTTGAGCATATTTGAGAGGCAGTAAGCCCATCTAATAAAAACTACTGAAATCTGCCTTTAACTGGCTCTGCTTAGTTGCCTTTGATGTGGTTAAAGGGAAACAGGGCTGCACTATGTCCTCCTTGTTAGCTCGGAAATACAAAGATCGGCAGCATCTCAGTGCCTGTCTGGCAAACATCAGCAGAGCCTTGCCATTCCTGCCCTCACCCCAGTCCTGAGGTGCTGGCCTTAACTTCCCTTTCTTCACTACATATGGGAAGCCTGGCCCTCAGCAGAGCTCCAGCTCTAGACCTGCATAGCTCCTTCTGCCTTTCTAGTTCAGTCCTGATCTCATTTGTTTTGGAGCAGCTCCTGCCAAGGAGCTTCTTCAGGTCTTTTCCGTCATCTAATTTTTTAGACTTAGAACCAGCAGTGAGGGCGAGGGAGCATAAAATGCCAAATATCCTGCTCTTCCAGCGTGTGTGCTTCTTCCCTTTGCTGCTGAGGGACATCTGCAAAGGCAGCTTCTACTGACTGAAGAAGACCTCTCATCTCCACTTGATGTTTTTCAGGTTCTCGGCTTGGTTGGCTTGTGGCTTAGCTGGTGGTGAAGATGTCTAGAGCATCCCTCCTGTTCTTACTGGGGACACTTAGTATTTATGTGATGCCTTGATCCCTTGCTTGGACCTTCTGCTTGGAGAAAGCCACCAACTTTTCATGTATTCCCGGTCTTCAGGCCAGCTGTGTCTCCACTGACTGGTTTGGGAGAACTGGGAGGTTTTCTTTCCCCTCTGTTCAGTTTTGGTGGAGGCCTCATCTGGTGTGCTGTGCCCAGTTCTGGGCTTCTCAGTGCAGGAGGACCATGGACATACCGGAGAGAGGGGCCACAAAGGGCTTGTGTTGGTGGGCCGTCTGACAAGTGCTGTGATTCCAGACGGAAATGTCCCACTGCTGCAGTACCAAAGACTGAATCTGCTAATCCTGAACAACACAAGTGGAAAACTTGGTTAGGGATGTCATAACTTGGGCTAAGGCAAAGAAGTTTGTATCTTTTGGTGGTAAAGGTGTGAAAAACCGTTTTTTTTGTGAGGGCACAAATGAAGGTTGTGCCAGCCCTGTTGGTTTTGGAAGGCAGCAGGGCTGCAGAAACGTGACCCTTCCTCCTTTCTCTTGGCAAGATGGAGCAGTGTTGCTGGCACTGAAGCTGAGCTCTGCTCAGGATATTTGCACATTCCTCTTTGCGGGTGTCCTACCACGCACACTTTTGCACATGCTCTCTGCAGAGCATGGCAATGCAAGAAGAGCAGTGGGAATGCTGGAAGGACAAATGTTCCCAGCTACCTTGTGGGAGGTGTGGGGAAACTGAAGCCAGGCTCCTCTTGGAGGTGTGGGGAGTTAGGATGAAAGACAGTAGACAAATGGCCATGGGGGAACGTTAGGAAAAGACTTTTTATTGTGAGTGTGGTCAGGCATTGAAGCAGAGCCCTGGGGAGGTTGTGAGATATACATCCTTGCAAATAACTCAGAGTTCATCTGGACAAGGCCCTGAGCATCTGGAGACTGCCATGCTCAGAGCAGGATATTGGGCCAGAGACCTCCAGAAGTCCCTTCCAACCTAATACTCTTTGGTGGTACGTAGGCAGTACCCAGATGGTGTGGTTCAGCTGTGGCATAAATCACAGCCTGGGATTATGCTTGACTGCCTTTTCATAGGCTGGCATGATAAGCAGATACTAAGGAGGTGCCTTACTATTTCTTTGTGGGAAGGGTGCATCTTTCTGGGGCCGTTTATAGGGAGATGATGTATGCCTGATACTGGTTTTCATATTATTTGTATGGTTTCAGTCTTCCTCTTTCATTCCTCCAGGTACAGCTACATGATTGACAATGTCATTCTGCTGATAACTGGGACTCTGCACCAGCGTTCGATCTCCGAACTGGTGCCCAAGTGCCATCCTCTGGGAAGTTTTGAGCAGATGGAAGCTGTGAACATTGCTCAGACGCCTGCGGAGCTCTACAATGCAATCCTGGTGGACACTCCCCTGGGTGAGTAGAGCCAATCAAAATACCTCTCAGCTGTGTGTGGTGGAACAGATGTCCCTTTCTCCCTCAGTCTAACAAGCTCCAGCTAAGCCTAAGTTGTCCTCCGGGAAGACAAAGCGGTGGGTAATGCACAGCTGTGGCTGTACTGCCTGTGGTGGCTGGGCTTGAGTTCAGGTTTATGCCTGTCCTATGCCAAGTTTTCCTGTGGAGGACTAGCTAGCTCTCTGTACCCTTCAATCAGTGTCCAAGCCAACACAGTGGTAGTGGCAGACTGCTGGAGAGTTTGGTTTGTGTGAGCCGTGCCTTGAGCTTTCTTAGGGAAGAGCTATCAGGTCTTCTGGAAGGCATCACTTGATTTCCAGCACTGTTAGTTGAACCATTCGGTAATTTCTTTAGGCAGTTTTTTAGATATTTACAGAGATCTGCACATGCCCGATCTTTGTCTGAGAGTACTAAAATTAGCACTAATTAAATGAAAGCTCTTTATATGAAATAAAACCAAACCCAAACAACCACAGCAAAACAAAGAAATCTCCAAAAACCTTTTAAAACTCATTGCATAGCAGGATCTTGCACTGAGATATTGTCTCAGACTGAGGTATACTGTCTCAGGGCTACCAGTTGGTTCAGGAGGCATATAATGCTAAAACCAAGCATCTTGTTAACAGCTAGTCAGACAGGTATGTTCTCTAAAGATAGAAGGTGTAGGAATTGGTTCTGTAGAAAAAATGGTGGTCTTTTTGCAGAAGTAGGGGAGGTAGTCACAGGTGACTTGTGAGTTTAGCCTATGTGAGCAAAAATGTAATGAGATATGCCTGAGTCAGTGATTAATCATTCTTTTGGGGTTGTTAGAACAAAACAGTCATCATATTGTCTTTGATAGAAATAGTTGGGTTTGGAACTGAAAGTGCTTTTGCAAATGCTCTGTGGAATCATGGGGCAAGTGAAGTAGTTGTCATGGAAAAATGACTTGTGCCCAGCAAAGGAGGAAAAACGTCTCAAGAGATCTGGGTTGCAAGGCAGGGCAACAGCAGAATAGGAGAATTGAGGCTCTGCATGCAGCTGAGTTGAGCCCACTGTAGGGATGATATGTGGGAAGAAAATCCTCCTCACAAGTAAGTGGGGAGCTTCCCATTTTGGCAATAAGATGGATCAGAATATTTCAGAGATATTAGCTCTCAGAGACCTTAAAGCTTACAGCAGTGCATAAAGTGAAAATACCCCGTGTCAGTGGTGAGGTGGTTCTGGAGAACACAGCTGGCAGTCGAGGGTCTTTGCCTCTTGTGCATTCATGTACTTGTACATGAGTCAGTTTTGCCTGTTTCTGCCCTGACTGGACTGACTTCTTCTTCAGACCTTTGCCCTGGCCATGCCCTTGGGGCTGTGTACCAATCAGTGTGGCATTTCTTCAACAGGGGAACATGGGGAGTAGCTGTGTTGCCTAAACAAGCAGGCATGCAGGCTTCAGTTGTTTAACTTGCACTCTTTCCAGTGACCACACGCAAAGAAACATCAGCTCTATCTCCTAAAAGTACTTGAGTAGCTACGTGGCTTGGTGGGAATGCCTAACCCCAAATGGCTTTCATAGGTTAGCAGGGTAAAATAAGACTTGCTGTAAGCCTAATTTGGGATATTAGAGGGCCAAGAACTGAAATAGCTGTGTACTCATTCCTCTGATACTCTGAAGTAGCCACTGCTTAGCTATCCAGGCTGGCCAGCGGGCCCTGCAGTAAAAACCAGTCCTGGCACACTCTGTTTGCAGTTTTGCCAACTGTTGGGAGCAGTGCTCCCCCAGCCACGTGGCACTGGGCTCTGCTGTTGTTGCTAAGAAACCTCTGCAGGGGTTTAACCCCTGTTCAGGACCCCTCAGACCCACAGTGCAGCTGCTGTCCCTGCCAGGCAGCTCATGCTCTGGAAGTGGTGCAGGCCAGAGGTGTGAGCCTGCATTGCACCTGGTGCATTGCACAGAGCAGAGCACTGGTCAGTCCTCAGCATGAGTGTGGTGTCCAGTACCCACAGCTGGATTGTGTAAGCTGTGACAGATCAGATTTCTCTTTGTAGCAAATTCAGCAAAGTTGGTTGCTGAGTGAGAGTTAAAGAAGTCATAAAGTCCCACCGCTGGGTTTTATCGTACCACTCACTTGCAAGCAAGAGCACAACAGCATTAAGTTACACTGAGATGCACAAGACTTATCTTTATCTGCAGCTTGCAGAACCCTGTGTTCAGTCTGAAATCTGTGGTCTTTAGGTGGCAACAACTGCTTCAACTCCCTCCCAGAGGTACTCTGGCGAAGTATGTAGGCTGAGCATCCTACCAAATTCTACTAATCCATCCTGTCTCTTGTTGCTAACCTCCAACTAGAGGAAAAAAAAGCCCTCAGAAGAAGTGGAAAATGGGATCAATAGACCTGACCAGGAGAAACAGCTCCTGACGTCAGCCATGGAGTGTCATGGGCCATAGGAGCTGTGGCATCTCCATGCCCTCTCAATCCCACTGAAAGACTGGAGAAGGAGGGAGAAGCATCAGTTTCTCAGGACTCAGTGTCTACTGTCTCACAGGTGCTTAAGTGCTCCTGCCATATTGCAGCAGGCAATTCGAAGTTGCCTTGTCACCTCCAAGCCCCTGCCCAAACTGGGAACAGTTTGGGGTTTGCTTGTTTTTAAATACAGACTGCTTTGTCACTGATGCTGGGAGCTACAGCTGAGAAATTCTGGTGAGAATAGGCTGCTAGCCAAACCATAGGACTAAGGGGTGAACAAAGATTTTCATGTGAGAACCCTGAAAATTATTATGGCCTAGGGAACCATGGTGGAGCCTGAGGTTTTGAGTCATAGTAATTTGGTGGCTGCTGAAGGTAAGGGCCACTAGGAGGGACGAGCTCAACACAGGGTTTGCTTCTGCCTGGTATCATTGAGAAGTCTGGAAAGTGCTGAGCATAGTTAGGGCAATGCTAACTCTGTCTGTGGCTCTGTTTCAGCTGCTTTCTTCCAAGACTGCATATCTGAACAGGACCTGGATGAAATGAACATTGAAATCATTCGAAACACACTGTATAAGGTAAATGAGTCTCTGGGAAGGGAAAGGATATTAATTTCCATGTTTATTCCTAGTGTGACTGTAGCTCTGTCTTGGGTCAGGAGCTCCAACCTAGACTGCCTTTCTTCAGTCAAAGAAGAAAGGGTGTATTTCTCTTGGAGTAGATATAAAGATAATGTTGCTTTCTGTCTGTTTTTCTTCCCTGGAGTGGTGATTAAATGTGGCCAAGAACTAGTTGCATCCATTGAAAAGTAAAGATAGTGCTCTTGGAGGGGCCTGACATCTGATCACACAGCTCTGCCGAGGCAGGGCACCAGAGCTAGGCAGAGCAGGGGCTTTTTTTGGAACTGTCAAGAATCTGTGCAAGAGATTTTGCCTTTGACTGAATCTCTCAGGCCCCAGGCAGGCAGGAGAAGGCTGCTCCCTCACCACAGGAGTTCAAATGTGTCATTAGCTGCATTCAAAATGCCCAGATCTTAGACTTGGTTGAAGGACTCCCCTGGGCTTGGCTCCCTGTCTTGAGCCTTTTCTGAAGACCATCCAACAGTCTGCTCAAGCCTTCCATGACTGTGGTTGGGGTTAGTTGTTCTTGGCAGAGGAATGTACAAGGTGCAAGCTGGGGGAGAGTGTTGGCACAGGGATGTGGAGGGGCTAAGGATCTCCTTGTCCTGAGCTGTCATCTCCCCTACAGGCCCTGTCTGGTTTTAGCTGGCAGTGTCAAAGCTTGTGTTTATGTGCAGGCTGTGGCTATCGCTCCATCTCAACTCTCTGGATCAAGGGTGGGATGCAGATTGTATCTGTCAACCTTGTTTCGGCTGGTCACAGCCAGCCTGCAGTTGGTGTGACCTCTGCTTCCCAAGAAAGCTGTGGCCCATTTGGAGAGGCAGAGAGCAGGTCAGGCATGAAGGAAAGAAGGCAAAGGGAGGGGAGAAGGAGTGGTGTGTCAGCAGTCATGCCCAGCTGCCTGTAGCCTCTGGCATGTCCTGGCCTTTGCTGTAATAGTGAGGGATGGCTGTGTGCATAAACACCTGCAGCCATGCAGGGCACAGGCCTCCGTGTTGAGGTGAGGCAGGAGGGAAAGACTGGGAGCAGACTGAGCACAGGGAACACAAGTTGGGGTGGGGAGGGTGTTCCCTGGGTCCCAGTGCCATGTCCTCTCCTTTTTGAAGCCTGATACTGCTTTGCATTCTGCTCTCCCTCCTCCCAAATGAAAGTGTAGGTGCCTGGTATCATTTGATGTATGCTGGGACTGGTTTGTGCTAAATTGCAGTCCCTGGGGAACATATGGGCTCCATCCATAACAAATCACAGGGCTGCAGGGGTGGAAAAGGTGACTGCTGATTACAGACTCTCACTTGAAGCCACCTCACTCCCCAGGGACTGGAAAATGTGTAATACAATGCAAATGAGGGAAATAAAATCAGGTGTGAAATCTGCAGAGAGCTGCTCCATGAAACAGATGGGTGCCTGGGATGGATGCCTGTGTCCGTGAGGAACTGGCATGGGAAGAGGAAGTGCCACCTCCCAGACATACTGGAGGTTTTTTGAAGGAGCATGTTAACAGAAGGTTTGAGTGGGATTCAGAGCAAGAAAGCTATTTCTTGTTTGCAATGACAAGTGCGAAGGTTCTCAAATGGAAATATGGTTAAAATGGGGAGCAGAGGTTAAAAGTGGTCGGTGCTTAGTGTAGAGGGCAGGCAGCAGTCGAGTCCTGCGGCAGAAGTGTCCTGGCATTGTTATCTTCAGTGCTTATTCCCTTTGTTCTACCTCTTCAGTGGATATGTTGAAGTGAAGCTGATTGACTACTGGCCTTTGCTGCCAACCTTCTTGTTGGAACCAGCTGTAGGAGCTTTATGACTGGACAATAAAATAAAGCAGGAGAATTAGTGTGGGTAAATGTGGAGTGATGTATTGGAGTGACAAGGAGATAATGCTAACTCGGCTTCTACATTGAAGTCTCCTTGTTCCTTCCTGCCACTAAATGGAATCTTGGGTAGTGATTGACCTAAGCAAGCATCTCTCTACAAGGTAATGTGTTCCTAACAGTAGAAAAGAATGGCAGAATTATCACTGTGCTGCTGTGTCCATAAAGTATGTTTGACATGGACACTGTCTCACTCCTCTCATCTCCGAGTATGAACAGCAGAACAGGAGAAGGTGATAAGGAGGACACATTTAAAGGTACAAGGCTTGGGTACAATGACTTCTGTATGGAAAACTACAAAAAAGGGCTTGGAATCCTCACCTGGAAAAGGAGGGAATCCCAGCTGTGGTGGTATCCACAGATAATGTTGGAAAAGTCAGTGTGGATGCACAGGCCACAGGTCTCTCTTTAGGCTGGATTTGACAACAAATGAGGCTGGCAGGAGGCAGAGGGAGTGGGTTCATGGAAGTGAAAGCCCATTAAGAATCATTAAATGCAAAGAAACAATCATTCCTGGGATAAAGGCTTCAGGACACTGGAGAGTTTCTGTAAATTGCTGTCACTGGGAGGGCACCCACTGTGCCTGTTTTACTGTTTCCATGGTGTGTGTGATACCGGATCCACATTCACTGCTGCATATTTGAGTACACCTGGTTTTGCTTCTAAAGCCTTAGGTTTGTGCATGAACTCTGATAAGGGCAGAGGTAGTGACTGAACCTCTTATCCATGTTCCCTCTCCCATCGGCCTCAAAGTCCATTATCCATGTTCTTGTTCCTGTGGTAACTGCACACCAATGCTCTCTTCCACCTGAGCAGTGGCAAGTGCTGGAGAGGATATTTCTTTCATGTGTGATGCTCCCCCCAGTGCTCTCCTCTTGCACCGTGTGGTAACAAATATTTACAGAATGCAGTAATCTAGGTGCTTTCCTAGTGCTGAGAGTGTCCAACACGTGCATTCTTGGTCCATCTTCAGTCCTGGAGTTGCTGTAATGTCTCAGCATCATTTTATTCTATCCCTTTGAAGTGACTCTGGTTGCAGCTCTCTGCCCAGGGAAGTGTTTTATCACACGATCACTTCTTCTGAGAATATTTTTGCTGAACGGTACTTTTAGCCATGCACAGCCTTCCTAGGCTCCCCTTGGGAGACACAGTCATCTTCCAGCTGGATTATGGTCATCTCCACAAAGGATTACGTTTCCTGGAGGCAGCATAGCTGTCCCTGGCGTTACATTTTCTGCAGTGCTCCAGTTGGGATGGAGACCAAGAGGCCACAGTGTGAAAAGAGAAGTAGAGAGAATGGCTGGTTTCTTTCACAGATGTCCTGTCTCATCTCTTGACTGCTTACACAGCGGTACTTTCTGAGTGTTGGTCTTGCAGCTATGGTTGTGTGGCTTGGCATGTTTTAGGAGGCCAGAGCAGGGTCAGGAAACCACGTGAGACTTCAGTAAATGAGTTAGATGTTTCAAAGGAGAAAAATAGGCTTTAGCCTTGCTGTCTGGGGATCTTGCCCACAGGAAGCTCATGCATTCACTTGAACGAACCCAACCACAACCCTTCATGTCTGCAGCTCCTGGGGAAGCACTGTCCTTGTGGGGGCAAGTTCACGTGGAGCCAGTGTGCCTGTGCTGTGTTAGACAGCATCTGGGATCCTCCCTGCTTGCTGTCTGTCCTCTGTTGAAAGGCCCTATGGGGCAGTAGATGAAGCTGCATAACAGAGTGCTCATCTGCCCTCTCTTTTCCAGGCTTACCTAGAGTCCTTCTACAAGTTCTGCAAGACACTGGGAGGTACCACGGCAGATGCTATGTGCCCAATCCTGGAGGTAGGTCTGGAAATTCCCATAGCTGGGTGGTTTTGCAGTGATATTCATTGCTCTATGCTCAGACCCAGATTGCCTGCCAGCAATTAAGGATACTCAAGATATTCTTCAACAACCCCATGCCCACTCTGCTTGCTCACTGGGAGACCCGGGGAACACTGCCTGCACATAAGTTTGGTTCCCCAGTCCTAATCTTCCCAGGTGCTGACAGATTTGTTGCCTTTGTGGCAACATCTTCATCCTTTCACATGGATCATGAGCAGGAGAGCAACCAGAGCTGTTCAGGGCACAGCCTGTCTCTATGTCAGGACTTGCTGTGGGATACGCAGGGCTCAGGAGCAGTAGGTGAGAGACACTTCTTGACTTGGGCAGGATTTTAAGTGTGCCTAGGATGGAGATTTCCTCACCTGACTGCTGCCCAGGTGTCAGCTAGCGGGCATACTGGGACCCTGCATGTGTAGCCTGCCCTTGCTGAGCACTGGAGAGCTGCACACATCCTGGCAGGCTCCTTATGCTGCCCTGTGATGTGGCTCTGCGCAGAGCAGCTGTGGTATCTGCTGGCCTCTGGGAAGGATGCTGCATCCCAAGGTGAATTGCTCTTCTCCCACAGTTTGAAGCTGACCGGAGGGCCTTCATTATCACCATCAACTCCTTTGGTACTGAGCTGTCCAAGGAGGACCGAGCCAAGCTGTTCCCGCACTGTGGCAAGCTCTACCCTGAGGGCCTGGCTCAGCTGGCCAGGGCAGATGACTATGAGCAAGTCAAAAATGTTGCTGACTACTACCCTGTGAGTACTCTGGGGTGAGGGCCATGGGGACTGGTACAAGGACCTGCTCTGGATCAGAGCTTTTCAGGGATCTGGGGGAACTTGTGGATTGACAGCTTGGAGAGAGGGGTGCCTATTTTCTCTTGCTGCTGTTGTTCCTGTGCTCTGCTTGGGTAAGTCGGACTTGGCTTTTCTGGGATGCCATTGGCTTGTCAGTCATGGCTGTCATTTCAGTGGTGTCTGGGAGCCTATGTGCCCTGTCCCAGGGTGTGGGGACTGCCTTCACCACCAAACCCTTGAGGTGTCAGTGTGGCAGCAATGACAGGCTCTCTTTGCCTGGTTTGGCGGCAGAAATGTGTCTTCAGTAAGAAGTGGTGTGTCCTAACTCCAGCCCTGAGCTCTGGTTCAGTTTCAGGGGTGACGCTGACCTGGAAGCACCTGTTTGGATGTGTCTGTTCCTCAGGCTGCTTTTGTGCAGGGTTGGGGACCTGTTTGGAGTCAGAAAGCTGTGTCCCCTTATTGAGCAGCCAGGACATGTGCCAGTGTGTGTGGGCACGGGGGCCTGGCCCAAACACTCCAGTGTGTACGTGAAGGGGGCTGTACCTGATGCCCCCTTCCTGTAGGCTCCAAGTGACAATATGGCTTTGAGAACTGCAGCTTTTGGGGAAGGGATGCAGAACTCTTCGCTTCTCTGTCCTCTGCTGATTTGACAGGGTAGCTGGTGTGTCTGTCTGACATAGGAGGCCACTAGGTGCTGCTGAGCTTGGGTATAGGATATATCCTCATGTAATGCCTTCCTGCAGGAGTACAAGCTGCTCTTTGAAGGGGCTGGCAGCAACCCTGGAGACAAAACCCTTGAAGACCGGTTCTTTGAGCACGAGGTGAGACCCAAAGTGCTTCTTGGCATGTGCCATTTGCAAAGCTTGGGGTGGCAGAAAGCTGGTCTGCTGCCCTGTTAGCAGTGCTGAGGATGAACAAGGCTTGGGGAAAGGAAAAGCATGCTTGCCCTCTGCTCCTGCATGGGAATGGGGGCCCAGCATGATGCTCAGTGTGTTTTCTCACCCATACAGATTAAAGCACATTTGGGACTGCTGGTGAATATTTGGTCCATCGATAGTAAAACCAGAGTGTAGTTATGTGGGAAATGAAGATTTTCACAGTACCTGAGGGTATAAATGTTTCCCCCTTCAAATGTTAGAGCCTGTCCTGAGCCATGTGCTGTAGGTTAGAGCTACCCTGAGGACCTGGAGAGATGCAGAGCAGGATACCTGTGCTGAGCCTTCCAGCGTGCTGTGAAGTTACGGGCCCTCCCAAGCAGGTCCGTGCTTACCTTGAACAGCTCATCCCATCTGAGGTGGACAAGTGACATGTCCTCCTTTGGGCTTTCCCCAGGTGAAATTGAACAAGCTGGCCTTCCTCAACCAGTTCCACTTCGGAGTGTTCTACGCCTTCGTGAAGCTGAAGGAGCAGGAGTGCCGCAACATTGTGTGGATTGCAGAGTGCATCGCCCAGCGGCACAGGACCAAGATCGACAACTACATTCCCATCTTCTAACCCTGCTCTGCTCCTGTCCGACCCTCCCGCCCCTGGAGTCTGGAGGGACCCCTGTCCAACTCCCTGAGTTGTCCCTTGCCCAGACTCCAGGGATGTCCCATCTGTGGAACTGGATCAGATGAGGAAACTGTATAGTTGCTAGTTAAATTAATCACAAGTTGAAGTTTGAGTTGTGTGTGCTGTGAGGCGTCTGGAGAGACCAGGGGCCCAAGGCTGGCCCTGTGCAGCAGGAGGGAGACCTCCTGTTGTGTATCCAGTAGTCCCAGTGTTCCTGTACTAATTGCTGTATACGCTTATGCTCGTAGAGCAAGCATGAGGTGGGGGGGGCTGCCTCTGAGGGGGTCCCACCACTGCAGAGATACAGGTCAGGTCTGCCATGGCTGGGGGTCCTTTGTCAGTGCTCTGCACACCTCCTGCTCGGTGTTGTTCCTGTGAGATGTAGTTTGAGTGTGGTTTGTAGCGTAGCCCATGCTGCTGTGCAATCCCTGCATCCCCTTGTAGCTAACCCTGACCTGGGAGAGACTGAGCAGCCCTAGCCAAGACTGGGACAGAGCCTGTGGGACGGCAGAACCAGAGTGCTTGTAGCACACACTCCTCCCACTCTGGCAGCATTTGCACCTGTGCAGCCTTGCTGTGTCTGCAGAAGCAGCTCTCATCAGTCTCCCTGCTGCCCTGGACAGGGGTCCATAAGCTGGCTGAGCTGATTCCTGCCCTGCAGACCCACAGCTCAGAGTTTACTATCACAACCCTGCAAGAGCTGGGGTTCTGTTGGGTTTTGCATATGGTGATGGACCCTGCACACCCCCAGGGCAAACATCGAGGCTCCTCCCCTATGGAGGGCAGGCTGGCAGTGCCATGGAGCAGTACAGCACAGCTGGCCATGGGACAGGGCAGCCCTTGGTCACCCTCGTGAGGGCGGATACATCCCAGGCCTGCCTGTCCATGGTCTGGGGTGGGAGCCAAGCCCTGGGCACAGTGTGGTAGCCCTGCTCCTTGCTGCCCTGTCCTAGTTAGCTCCTGTTTGCACTCAAGTTCTGGGAGATGTGCTGTGGCAGCAGAGAAGCCTTGCTGGTGGGAAACATGCTGGATGCTGCTGTGGGGAGGGATCAGTGGAGAGCGCCTCTGTCCCAGCTTGTGCTGTGGTCACCTCTGCAGTTTGTTTTCCTGTGATCCCCTCCTCTCTACATCAATAAATATCTGCCTGCTGCACTGTGCTCTCCTGCTTACTTGGGCACCTACCCCCACAGCCCCAGGCAGAGCCTCCATCAGCCACATAGCCCCTTCCCTAGGGAATCTGATGGTTGTGGTAGTGGAGCTTGGTGTGGCTCCTGCATGACTTGGGACACTTGTTTCTACCACAGGCAAGGTGGTCCTACCAGCCCATGGGGCCCAGGGCAGTGCCTGGGCTGTGGGTGCAGCTGGTTGCTGATCTGATGGATGGCTGAGGGGTGCCACTTTAGGGAGCTGAATGGCTTGTCACCCTGTGTGAGGCTGTCCGTGTCCGGCACTGTCACCCCTTCCATCCTTTCCACAGCAGGACCACAGAGTTTGAGCAAAGCAAAAGGAAGCCTTTGGGGTAGGGTTGAGGAGGAGCAGGGAGTAGGCGCAAGCCCTTCCTGGCAGACTGACCCCTTTTCTGGGACTGCCTGTGGCACCTGTTGCCTGACACATGGCTCCTGCCACAGTGCCCAGTGTGGTGCCAGCCACGACCCAGCTGAGCTTTGCCTGCAGGCAGGGCCTCCTTGACCAGCATCCCAGTGCTGCACTGCGGAAGGAGACAGCCAGAACCTGCTGGAATATCAAGAACGGATTTATTTAAAAAGTGACAATCACATAGTTCATCTCGTGAAGAGCTCTGCGGCACTGGCAGCCCGGCCTTGGCCCCTGCGCTCACCAGGAGCACATGGAGTGTGTAATGAGTGGCAGGGAGGCAGCAGCCACAGGGTCCCAGCCCTGACCCAGCCAAGAGGTGATGGAGATGAACAGCTCTGAGAGCAGTAAGGAAGATGATGGGTAACTGAGGAAATGCCCGAGGTACATCCTAGCCTGGAGTCAGGCAGGGATGGACCCCTTGGAGGATGCACGGTTAGAAAAAATACAAAACCAAGGTCTCTAGAAAACGTTGATTCTTGCACAATAGAAAATAGATCTACCTGATTTTGGAAAGAAATTTGGTTTTTAACGTCTAGTGCTGATTGTTCCCCCACGGTGCAGGAAGGGCGATGCCTCTGGCTGCGCACGCGCTCGGGGGCTGGTGTGCCTGGAAATCCTGGGAGAGGCCACATGCCGGCTGAGGTCAGGCCTTCTTCACATCATTGTGGTGCTCTCGCCGCAGCGCTCGGGGCAGCTTGGGGTTGATGAAGAATCCTTTCAAGAACAAGTCTCGGACAAAATAGGGCAGGTAGCGGTGTATGAAATACATGAGCCCAAGGCCCTGCCCTGGGTAGTAGCGCACGGCTGGGTTGGCAGCCAGGAGCCCGTCCGTGATGCTGTTCACCACTGCGCTCAGGTCCTCCACCGCCACCTTCATGAACTGGATGAACTGGTGGTTGATCTCCTCCACGTAATCCTCGCCGTAGGCCTGAAGCAGCTCCCGGGGCAGGCTGTCCAACAGCCGCTGCTTCTGCAGGTTCCAGAAGGCAGGGTCGCACGTCGTCCCTGCAAGGACACGGTTCCCCCGTGAGCTGTGTGGCCCCTCCTCCTCCAGCCCCCCTGCCATCAGTGCAAGCAACCCCAGTCACCTCCCAGCCTCCTGAGAAGGTCCTGCTGAAACCATGGCAAAGATCTGCCATGAGCAAAGTGCAGTGGGAGCACCATGGTAGCTCTTGGTAGCCCTGGACTTGACCAGATGTCTCAGATTCTGCCTGCAGTAGGGATGGTGCTACCATAGATGTGACTGATCTGCTTTGACCTACCCTGGTGGCATAGAATCTGCTGGCAGGACTTGATCCTGACCCTGTTTTCCAGAGCCCAATGGCCACAGGATAGCCACTGTTCCCACAGAGGTGGCTGGAAATGCTTAGAAGCTACGTCCTGCACCACCAGCTGCTCATCCTATTGCTCTGTCTTTTGCCTCCCTGAAATAATTGCCTTTTGCTTGTGGGCGCAGGCAGCGAGCAGGCACCAACCCTCTTACCTGTTTTGTAGTAGCCAGGCAGGATGAGGCTGACTTTGACACCCCAGGGCTGGAGCTCGCTGCGGAAGGTGTCCATGAGCAGGCTGAGGGCCGCCTTCGAGGCCCCGTAGGCTGCCAGGCAAGGGAAGGGCATGTCACCTGGTAGGAGTGAAGGGATGAGTTAGTGGGTGCTTGGGCAGGTGCCTGCATGGCCTGGGGGCAGGCAGAGACCAGGGAGGGGGTGGGGGATGGCTTCTGTAGGGTTGTGCCCCCAGACCCTGCACAAGAAGAGGGCTTAGGGTTGGTTTTGCTGAGAAAACTGGAATTAGATTCAAATTAACGTTTTAAGGGAGGGGAAAAAAGTGGGGAGGGAGGAAGAAACTGGTTTTACTTCCCTATCCAGCCAAAGCTTGGGGTCATCGGCGCCAGTGGAGGATTAATGTGTTTTAATGGGGAAAAAAAGTCAGGATAGGGGAAGAGGAAGCTGGTTTTCCCACCCTGGCCAGGGCTGTCATCCACAATGGAGGCACGTGGCAGCTGGGCTTGGGTTGCCCATGCTGTTTACAACTGAGTTGCCTGTCCCCAGGCCCCATGGCTCCCCCATTTCCCTGTGCCCACTGGAGAGCTTGGAATGCCACCAGCTCATCCTACAGTGCCTGGTGCCAGTCTGATGCAGCTGGCTGGGAAAACAGAGGTGCCCAGGGGATGGGCATCACACCACACCATGGGGATGCTTGACAGGGGGTGCCAGGGGTGCCCAGGCTGGAGGGAGGCTGCTCACCTGCGGGGCTGCTCACGGTGACGATGCGGCCGCCGGCAGAGCGGAGCAGGGGCAGCAGCCCCTTGGTGAGCTCCAGCGAGCCAAAAAAATTCACTTCCATGCAGGTGCGAAACTTGCCCAGCGGCGAGAGCTCGGCGTCGGCGATGGTGTCATTGAAGCCAGCGTTGTTCACCAGGCCCCAGAGTCCTGCAGGGATGGGATGCTTGAAAAGGTGACCTGAATGGGAACCCGAATCCCCAGCCTGGGGATCCCAGCTGCTCCCAGGGGACCTACCAGGGGAATTGCAGAGTGCCCCAGGACAAGCCCTGTTAGCAGAGGCTGTTGGCGCAGGTGCCCACAGGCATGCAGCCCACTGTGAGGCCAGGTGGAGGCTTGGCACTGCCCCACGGGCTGCAAGCTAAGGAGGAGCTGTGAAGGGTCCTGGGGGGCCACCAAGGGCTCCTACCTGTGCTGTTGGTGTGGGCCTGGATGTGCTGAAGGACACCCTGGATGTCATCCGGCTTGGTCAGGTCCATCTGCAGCAGTGTTAGCCTTGACGAGCAGCTCCGGCGCAGCTCCTGGGCACCAGGACTCTGCAGGTCCAGCACACTGGCAAACACCCGAAAGCCCATGGTGTCCAAGTGCTGGGCTGTTGCCTGGCCAAAGCCCGAGTCACATCCTGAAAGAGACAAGAGGAGCCTTACAGTGGCCAGTGGCAGCCACTGTCTGTGCCCAGCCCGCAGAGTCCCCCCAGCTCTGCCTCTCTGTCCACAGGGATCAACCCCAGGGACCAAACCTCCACCCCAGTATCAGTTCCCCTTGTGTGGGAACTACCTCGCCTTGTCACCCTGCTGCAGGTCCTGACCCACCAGAACATGACCTTGCCCTGGGGCATTGGCAGATCGGGAGCTGCTGTTTTCTCTATTGCCGAAGAAAACATTCCCTTATCTGCAGCCCCATCTCCTGGAGTGCCTTTCTGATTGAAGGTGCAGGTAAACCCACAGGCACCAGCAAGGCACCAGGACAGCCCCAAGCCCTGCAGCAACGTGGAGTGGGAGCCATCAACCCCAAAAATAGCTTATAAAAGCTCCATCAAGCAACTTGCAGAGCTGGCTTGAGGCTTTGTGGGAGATGCTGCCTTTTGCTGAAAGCTTTTCACCTCCCAAAAATAGTGGCCAAGAAGCAGAGGACCCTCTCACCTGGCTGGCAGATGAGTGGATTAAAAAGCATGAGGGGAAAAGGGATTCTGGTCTGCTCCTGCTACCCTGCATCCTTCAGGGGAGCATCCGACCGGGATGTACCACTCTGGAGAGCACTGGGTTCTCCATGCCCCATCCCAGCCTCATTTTCTCCATCCTGGCTCAAACAGGGGCACCACAGGTGACAGGCACCTGCAGAGCCACCATCGGGGTGGCTGGGGGACAGCCCAGGTGGGAGCTGGGTGTTGTGGGCTGGTGGCCAGGGTGGAGCGGCCAGGATGCAAACAAACAGCAGCAGCAAGGTACAGGCTGTTCCCAGGGCCGATGGCAGCACTGATAGCTTGGGGAGTCTGTGCCACAACCGCTGCCCAGACACATTAACCATTAACAGGGGAGTGCTGCAGGGGCAGCCCTATGGCCCTGCACCCTCCTGCCTGGCACTCTTGGGTGCTCCTTAGGACATCCCTGAGAAGCGGCCCTGTGCAGCACCTGGAGCCGCCCCAGGATGGATGCAACGGTGGCCCTGGGGACTGTCACCCATGAGGTCCCAGCACCCCTCCCACCAGCCTCAGGGCAGGGGCATGGGGACTGGCTGCTCCCCAGCTTCCTCACCCCCAGGCTGGGATCAGGGTACTTCCAGCTCTTTGGGTGTCAGCTAAGCCATCAGCTCAGCGGCTCTGGGCCAGTCCCCAACTCAGCTTTACTTTATTGCTGCGTCAGAAACCCATAATTAAGCCTCTGGCCAGAGGCCAGAATGATAACACACCCCGGAGGTGCTCAGCTGGCAGGAAGGGGCTGCAAGGCCTCCCTTTCCCACGAAACAGCCAGCATCCATCATGGATGTGTGCCAGGCTGGCTCAGCATCACCCCAGCATTGCCCCCACCTCACCCCTGACACCCCAGTGCCACAGGGAATGCTGAAGGTGCTGCTGGCGCAGCACATCCACCTCTCCTCTCAAGAACAGCTCATGCTGCCAGCAGCCAAACAGATAAGGTGCATTTCACCTTTCCCAGCAGTGCAGGAGAAAACTGCAATAAAGATAAGGTTTAAAAATAAAAGTGCTCGTGGCCACAGCCTCACCATGACGCAGCTGATGGGACACAGTTACCTGTGCTGCTCCCACACAGCCGGCAGGAAAAGCTTCCATTTCAACCACAAAGTTTCCAATCACGACATGAGCCTCAAGACCTCAGGAAACATACCAAAAACCTGAGAGAGAGACAGGTTTGCCAGATTGTTTTGGGCAAGTCTGGCAAGGAGGGAGCAAACATGGCCACATGCTGTCCAAGCCAGGCAGGATTTGTTTTGCCTTAGAGGAGCAGGGCGGTCAGAGGGTTTGTTTCGGAAGTTCTAATTTATTCACACACACACACACAAAAAAAAAAAAAACCAGCCTCCCGAGAGTCTGGCAGGAGGCCCAGGGCCAGGAGGGTGAGGATGCTCTGGTGTTATTTAAGGTCTCCGACGCCGCTCAGCTTCGCATCTGCTGTGCTCAGGCCTGGCCAAGAGTGCAGGGAGGGACAATGAACCCCCCTGGGCCCATAACACGTGGCCCTGAAGCATGGCAGCTCGCCCAGAGCCATGCTTGCTCCCCATGGCCACCAGCACACCAGCTGGCCACGCTGGAGCTGGCGCAGGAGCCATCACCGCTGGCTTGGCCCCGCCGGGATCGCTGGAGCCGGCCAGTCTGTGCAGCCCCGGCGAGGCTGGCGCTGGGCTTGCCGCCCTCCCAGGATGCTGCATCACGAGGAGATGCCGGCGCCAGTTCCTCCCGCCCCAGCTCGCCAACTGGTTTTGCAGTTGTGCCGGCGGGAGGGACGTGGTCGGACCAAGCACAGAAGACCAGCACAGGGAACGCAGCAGAGGACAGCAGGTGCCGTGAAACCCCCCATGGCATCCCCACGAGCCCTGGGCCAGCAGATAGAGGCTTTTGCTGCAACAGGAGCAGAGCAGAGCCCGAGTCCAGTTTGCAAAATCCAGCAGCGCTCCGCAGGTTCAGCAAGCCGGGGCAAACTCCCGCACCAGAGTCCAGTCGGTGTTTTGCCAGAGCAGGGGGTCAGCAGCAATTCCTGCGGACTTTGCAGAAGCTTCACGCACTACAGCGGCTCTCCCAGAAGCAGAACACACCAGCTTCCACTGGGATTTTGGCATGACGAGCCCTGGCTTTACTTATCTTGAGAAAGCAAAAAAGTTTGGCCTCCAGCATTGCCATTGGGATGGCCTCCCATGCACTCAGGGAAGGCAAAGAGGACGGACCCCATGGCATTGTGCACCCGCTCCACGGAGATGCCCTTCACCAGTGACAGCAGAGCCACCACAGGGGTTGAGCTGTGCCAGCCTGGCAGCTCCCGGCCCGCCTGCGCCAGCTGAAGCCACAGTCCCGGTTTGGTGTGGACACATTTCTTTCAGGTGAGTCAGGCATGGCAGTGCACTGATGTTTTGCTGTCTCAGGTATTCACCTTGCTCCTGAACCAGCACCAAGGCCCCCATGCACAGACATGTGCTCAAAATCAACGCTGCAGTTTGCTGAGCAGAGCAGAGCAGAGACGGGCAGTAACATGGTTATGGCCCGGGAGCTGCCAGACCACAGCCACCCCCCTGCCCCTGCACCTGCACCCACCACCGGCACACTGGCACAGGTCTGCAGCACTCATCCTGATGCAACACAGGAGCAGTTTCCCCTCCCAAGATGTGAGCTCCGAGTCCTCATCCCCGAGCTGTGCAGCCTCATTCCTGAGCTGTGGAACTGCAAACTGCATTTTAATCCTTGAGCTCCAAGCTGAACATCCTCACCCTCAAGCCACACGCTGTGAATCCTCATCCCCAAGCCATAAACTGAGCACCCTCATCCCTGAGCCATGCACAGTGGGAGAGAACCAACACAGACCTGCAAAACCTCAGCAGTGCAAAGCACAGCTTGGCTGAAGAATTTCCACGTGTAAAGCTGCCCAGAGCCTGGTGGGTGCCTGGGTGCAGCGGCAGCTCCCTGGAGCTGCTCCCTCCACAGCCACCCCATTCTGGCTCCCCAGTGTGGAAGCTGAAGAGGGTTTGCCCCAGGGCTGAGCATCCCTGCAATGGACCAGCTCCCCCAGAGTTACCTTGACAGTGTGGGCGGTCAGCAGCCCCAGGCACTGCTCCCCAGGCACCTGTCAGCTGGGGGCACCCCTTGAGGATGTTCCATCTTTCACCAACCAGGCACTTGCCGGCTGGGTTGGGCACCCAAAGCAGCATCGTCCCCTTCCAGCTCTGCAGGCCATCACCTGGGTGCCCCCTGCTGTTCCCCAAATCCGAGGACATCAATCTCACCTCCCACACAGAGCATTAGGACTGCTTGTCCCAACATCCTGTCCAAGATGCCGTGCCAAGATGGAGCTGTCACCACTGTCACCAGCCTCCCAGCCCTGGGATGGTGCCAGGCTCAAGGGCACCATCAATCCCAAGGGAGATGGGGTGCCAAGGCCAAATGGATTAACATGATGAGCCTTGTTTCCGTAGGGTCAGGCTCAAATCCTGCCTGGGACGCCAAGCTAAACATGACCTTCTGACCCTGACAGGATTCACTGCCATCTTAGATCCAGCTTCTTTGGGCATGGGATGGGATTTAGCCAGGCAACACTGCAGGGAGGCTCAGCTGGGCACCTGAGCAGGGACTCATCCCAACTCAGCTACGTCGGGATGTTAATCTCAGCTCCATGCTGGGAGCATGGGCATCTCATGGTTGAGGAAGCCCAGGGTGAGGTGGCACCGTGCCTGCTTGGTGCCACCGGAAGGGATGATGGTTCCCAAAAGGGACTCGGAAGAGGTCCCTACCCAGCACAGGTCCAGGCAGGATGAAATGCCCAGAAACATCCTGCGTGGGCAGGGCAAGGCCCTGTGGCCAACACCTCCCGGATGCTGCACACATTTGGAGCAAGGAACGATAAAGGGGTGATGTCAGCCCTGAGCAAGAGGGAACAAATTCTTGGCAGGGCACAAGAAGGGAGGGAGGAAAAGGCAAGAGCACTTGTGCCCACAGCAGCTGAGCCACCACGGCCACCCACTGCCCACGGCCTCCCCAGCCAGACACTGGCCACCACCTGCCCACACCCAAAGTCCTGCCAGGGGAGTGGGGCTGGGCAGGGGCACCCACAGCCCTTAACCCATCACAGCTGGTGGCATTACTGTTCACAGGACCCCAGCCAGTGGCTCACATGGTGTCAATGGCATGCCATGTCTCCACTCCCCACAAAGCCCCCTGGGAGCACCCTCCATGCTGGTCCTCAGCACCTGGGCTCAGGAAGCCACAAGCCTAATCAAATTAAATTAAAGCCAAGAGATGCCTTCAGGGATGACCCAAATCCCATCCCCAAATCCCCAGCAAGTGGACAATGCAGGTGCCCCCCCCCTCCCCCCTCAGCAGCTTGGGTGGGCATCCCTGCAAAATTTCAGTCTCCTTCCTGGGCAGGATCTGAGCCAAGGAGGGAACCCACTTCCTGCAACTCCACTGGGACCCCTCCTGCATGGTACAGTTGGCACAGGCACTTGGACTGAAATAACTCCCACAGCCCAGGATAAATAGCCTCATCCTCATCCCTCCAGCAGTTCCTTTGGGTCCAGCGGGGGTGACACAGACTGTCAGTTCCCCAGGGAGGCCCACAACCCATGGCAGAAGGCAGCGCTGGGATGTCCATCACCGCAGGGGATACATGGCTGACCTACCCCCTCCCTGTGCCGGGGACAATAGCCAGATGGTATGAATTACAACAGATTAGCCAAGTGTTTCTGGAGCCTCACACGCCGTCACCTCCACATGGGAAGTTATCTTCCACTTAAACCAGGAGAAGGGTGAGAAATCTGATTTTCTGCCTAGACAACCACTGCAACCAGGCAGAGATGATGAGGAGCTCCAAGGCTGGTGTGGATGCACCCAGCTCCTGAATTAAAGCGTGTTTCTCAGGAGCTGGTGCAGCAGCATAGGAAACCCAACAACACAAGAGCAGCTGGGAGATAATCAGTGTCGGGGACCCCATCCCAGCACTGTCACTAAAAGCTACACAGATGCCTTATTCCCCACCAAAGCTGTGAGCAGCAGATGCTGCTTGCAGCCTTCATTGGGGCTAATGAAGACAGGAGCTTGTTAGCGCCCTGAGGCAGCCAGGGCAGGAACGAGCCCAGACACCTCCTCCTGCACAAGGCCAGTGCCTGGTGGGATGCTCGAGGAGGTTGGGATCTGAGAAAAAACCAGCCCTGGCATGGCAGTAATGCTGCTGCTGGTGAGGAGTGACCCTGGGCTCATGAGCAGGCAGGATGGAGGAAGTGTCACCAGCAGCATTGCTGCGGTGCTTCGCAGAAAAAGGGCACAGGAGTTTCTTAGAAGCAGCCACTCACTGCACCCGGGGCTGGATGACACCTTCCAGCAGCCACCGTCTCTACGGAGGGGAGATCCTCTCCCCAAAAGTGTGGCAGGACTCTCACAGTCCAGGATTAGAGCCTCCCTCAGGCAGGGATGAGCAAGATAAGACGGCAGTGCTGACATCAGCTGGCACAGCCTGTACATCAGAACTAGTCTGAGATGGATGGATGTCCCTCCAAGAAGCGGAAGTTGTGAAGAGCTGTGGTGATAACCAGGTTAATAATCACCTTCAGAGGGAACACGATGAACTGGGAACATGGAGCTGGCAAGCTGCTAAAGCCATCCATCAGGAAGAGCTGTTGCTGGGAAGGACATCTATGGCTCAGGGACAGCTTGACCAGATGAGTGCCAATGCCAAGCCAGCACCAGCAACACATCCGCCTTGGCTCTTGGACAGGGGGAGGCCAGATGGGAGCCAGGCTGGAAAGCTGGGATGTGGCACTGGAGATGCTCCTGGGAAACAAGGTGGTGGCAGCAAAGCCATGGCTGACCCATCTGCTGGGCTGCAAAAGGGCTCTCCAGAGGGTTGGAACAAGATGGTCATTAAGGTCCTTTCCAACCCAAACCATTCAGAGATTCTGTGATTCTAAGAGGCCAGACATTCAAAGCCACCACAGAAGAAATCAGGGCAGGTACCTCAGCTCACCAGCCCATCCCTCCTCTCCATTCCCAGCCTGCCTGGGAGTCACCCACCATCTGGCTCCACAGGGTCAACCACCCAGCAAGAGGAAGCACCACCACAAAGCCTGTAAAGCCAAAAACTGCTTTTCAAGATTACAGCCTTAGAGCCAGGAAATCCCAGGACAGCACCATGTGTGACAAGGAAGCCAGCTCTCAAGGGGGAAGCTGATAAAGCTCAGGGGCTGGCAGCTCTCCAGGGGAGAAGGAAGCAGAAGTGATATGTTGCACATGGAAGCAGGCACAAGCTGGGACAGAAGAATGGGAATTGGATATGATGGATGTGCCACAGTAGAGAGAGGGGAGCAGAGAAGGAGGTAACTTGCATGTGCTGGGGAGGTTAAAAATAAAAGGTTCCAAACTATACCTATAGCAATGCACTGACAGCATAAGGGCAACAGTCGTGGGCATTTCCCACCTTACCATAGAAAGGTTTGGTTTGGAGGGGACCTTAAAGATCATTCACTTCCAACCCCCCTGCCATGGGCAGGGAGACCTTTTCACTAGCCCAGGTTGTTCCAAGCCCCATTAAACCTGGCCTTGGAGGCTTCACAGCAGTATTTCAGTTCTGAGATCGCAGGAGGGACATCAGGAGGTGAAGAGGTACATAAGCCCTGCAGCCTTTCCTCCTAGGAAAAAAAACCAACTAGCTAGAGTTTTAGACCAGCACTGAAAGAAGGCTATGGTAAGAAGGCAAATAGTTGCCCAGGTTTGGTGGAAACACCTTGAAGGGCTCGCTTCACCCCATCCCTACTCAAACAAAACCCTGGTTGGGCAAGTCTACCACCCCTGTGTTACCAGTGGTAAAAACAGCTCTTCTGTAACCAGATCCTGGCTTGAGGGGAGCTAGACTCAACAGTGGGTAACACAATCCCAGACCTCATTAAAGATGTGCTGCTCATTGGACTAGAGGGCAGCAACTGCCTACACTTCTCTCCTTCCGAAAGCATCCGTTCCCATCTGACAATCTCATTTCGGCAGGGAAGTCTCTGCTTTGTTGCTCTCATGTCCCCACATAACCCCGAGGGCTAATCAAGTCAGCTTGGGTTTCTCTACCAACTCTGGTCTCCCACAGTATGAAACCTCAATGCACTTTTCCTCGTAATTAGCTGTTCTCATAATTTTTAGCCAATGGTGATAAAAACCCCCACCCCAACAGGTCTGTGTCATTAGCAGGCTTTGAAAGTGCTTTTATTATAGATAAGTGAGAAAAAGCCAAGCATATCTATCCACATGCCTGGGGTGAGCAGGGATAGGTATCTATTTCTGAAGAAACCTCAGAAGGGGAAGAAGAGTCCTAAATTCATGGAGGGCTGCTAACAAAGCAAGGGGAAAGCTTAGCCCTGCAAAGAGAAGGAGAGAAAGCAGCTTTCTTGCTCTGCTCCCAAACACCAGCATCAATGCTGTTTAACTAGAGTTAATGTTGCCCTTGGTTTTTCTTGTTTTAAATATGCCAGGAATTACTTGTACACCAGGGTTGGAGTTTAGGTGTTTGATTTTGATCCTGTCCCACCCCCCAGCTTGGAGGGAGCAGTTGTCTCTGCTGTTAATTTTTAATAGATCCTGGAAAAATCAGAACAATTTCAGGGAATAAGTTGATTTTCAGCCTGCACATATAGAATCACAGAATGGTTTGGGTTGGCAGGGACCTTAAATATCACCTAGTTCCAACCCCCCTGAACTTAGCCTGGGGAAAGACCTCAGGTACCTCTGAGCTGGCTCACTGGCTCCACAAACAGAAGTCACTTGTGGAGAAATACAGCACCTTTGCATGAAGCTTTTCTCATTGTGAGGCTGCTGGCAGGCTCAGCAGCAAACACAGGTTGTGATCTTGCTGTGCCAATGCTCCAGCCACGCCCTGGCACAGAGGTGCCCATCCCAGATCCAGCCCCAAAGCCTTGACCCCCTGACATCCCTCAGTCACCTTGTTTAGCTGGAAAATAGACCTAAGACAACATCAAAGTCCAGACGGGAGCGATGCTGCTCTTTTACCACAGAAAGTCATTTACCTTCGCCGCAGAAAGCGAGAGTCCCAACATCTGGATTGAATCACTCAGTCCTGCTGCAGTCACCAGATGCTTCCACATCTGTGGAGTCCATGGGAAATGCTGAAGTGCTGCTTGACTATGATCAAGTTGCAAAACCTCTGTTAACCTTGAACATGATCTGAAGCTCTGACCTATTTCAGACTGTTAATGGGCCATGCAATTCTGCTGAGAGCAACCCACCAGGAAAACCATGCTTCCCCTGCAGCAGGAAGGAGAAGAGAGGAGAACAGGGCTGGCTTGGGTCTGGGCAGCCTGACCTGCCAACCAGTTTTGCTCACAGAGATGATTTGTGGGAAGACAGACCAATCTGCAGGTGCTCCTGGCTTCATAGGCTGCACCAAGGAGGAGCAAGGATGCAGGAGACACAAATTACCTCCTTCAGGCAGCTATCCTGATGTTTTGGGTTATTTCAGAGCTAATTCAGGTGCAACCATCACAAACAGAGCAATAGCTCACTATTTTCAACTTCTCATCCAAGCTGAAGCGCACAAACTGACACTTGCAATAAGCTCCTGTCCTCCCTCTATTCTGGCAAAACCCTGCAGGCAGCCAGGGTCTATGGGCTGGGTTGCATTTGGTATTTTCCAAGAATCTGCAGTAAACTGGGCAAGTGGCTACTGTCCAAAGAACCATCCCAAGCAGTCACACATGGCAGAGCTACACAACAGCAAGAGGCTTGCACTGCTCCAGCTGCACAGCAGGGCCCCAGGATGCTCCCTGCCATCCCCTCACCACCTCCAGGCACCATACCCAGTTGTGTTGGCTGGTTTGCATGGACTCACTGAATTTCACAGGCATCTGCTAAGACCACAGAGACCAAATGATGGTCTAGGCTCATGTCTAAACTGACCCAGTCAAAGCCAGACCTTGCATTGAAGTGCTGTCAGCCTGGATCTGGAGAGGCTGAGCAATAGCAGCTCATGACCTCCCTCCAAGACTGCTCTTGCAGACCATCACCCTTGCACAGGCTCTGCTTTTTGTATCGATTCCTAGTGGGAAAGAGTGGAGGATACAAGATCACTGCTCTTTGCTCACACGGCTCTGAGGAGTCTGGTGGCCCTAAGGACACCCAGTAGTGCAATTTCGGATTTGGGAAGGGGAATGCACATACAGAAGCCAGTCCTTTGATGCTCAGAGCAAGACAGCTCTCAGTGACCACCACAGGCCCAACCAGCAGCATCAGCACCACGGGGTGCCCTGTCACACACCACAGAGAGGGATCTGCTGCCTTGCAGCTTCCTGGTGCCAGATCAGCCTCGGGTCAGGCAGCTGCCCATACCCAGCCTGCCCACACCACAGGCATGCTGGGGTCCCTGCAGCTTCCCACGCTTGGCCAAAACCCGTGCCAGGCATGGGCTCATTTTCAAGGAAGGGTCAGGCTCAGGACAACACACCAAGGGAGGCACAGAGATGGCTGCTGTCTCCCTCCCATCCCAGGCTGGAGCAGCTGATCTCCACTCCCCTCCTCATCCCCACCATCCTCCTGGGGCTGACCTCTCCCAGCCCCTCTGCGCAGGAGGGCATTCTCCTCCCTGCAAACAGCTGTGACCTCCTCTGGAAGACAGGATTAACGCTTTCCTCACTGCCTGCCTCCAGCCAGCCTGCATCCACCGGAGCCATGCTCCTGGAGAAGCGAGACCAGTGGGATGAAGAATGAGAGCTCCAAGGTCACACTCCCAAACACATCCCTGCAGGGACTAGCAGCCACCTACTTTGCTAGCCCAGGGGATGCACCATGGAAGAGCACAGCATTCCTTGCTCCCCTCTGGCATCAGGCAGCTGCCCATCCCTGCTCCAGCCAAGCCCTAGCCCCACGAGAAACAGTCGAAATGCAAACCTGCAACAGATGGGAAACACCACAACTTTCCAGTCCCTGCTGCTACCACAGGGTCAGCAGCCACGCTCTGCAGCAGCTCCACAGCTGCTCAGCTGTTTTCCCACTGAGCTGCACAGTTAGTTTTCCTTCACTCCATCCCATAAACTAAGTTTTATTTAGCCAGCAATGTCCGGACTAGCACATGGGGCTGGAGCATCACACAGAGAGCTCAACTTGGGGTTGTTCCCAGGGAGAGTGGGCAGCTGGAAGAGCTGGGACACATCGACTGGGAGAGAAAACAGCACTGTAGCCACATTTTGTCATTCCAGATAAGCATCATTGAACCTGCTGCAAGATTAAGACAGCAGCAGAGAAGTGTATACAAGGAAATGATGCCCAAAGCTTTTCAAACTGAGACTTGCAGTGCTCCAGAGCTGGCATCAGGAGGGACTTTGTGGCATTTCTCAGTTGACCTGCAGGGTCCAGCACGATACAAAGAGTGGCAGAAGCTCCGTCCCCAAACTCACACACCTTTACTGATGCACAGCATCCCCAGGCACCCAACTCCATGCTTCCTACTCTGCCAGGCTTTGCTTTCCATTGAGAAGAGGACAAAGGCCAGAGCTGATCCTCTGATCCTTCCGAGCTTCTCCCACAGGAGACACCAGCATCAACTCAATACCTAGTTGCCAGGAGGTGTCTGGAATTAATCCGCAAAAGAATCAGGCTAATTACCACACAAATACTCAAGTGAGGGATGCCATCCCCAGCAGAGCAGCCCTCGCATCTGCCCCTTGGCAGGCACCTGACAGAACAGCAGTACGGAAACGCAGATCCCACACTGCGGGCTGTGCCTTGAACCTGTAAAACCACAAAGTATTTACAGCCAAGAGCAAACACACCAGAACTGCAGAGGTGTCACCTCAATGCACTGGGGTAAGAACACCTTGTTCCAGCCACTGACTCACTAATTATACAGAAAATGCCAGAGAGCCAGGGCTGCCAGAGCTGGTGTGCCACAGGGCACCTGTGAGCGCATGGCTATCAGACATGTCCTCCCCAGGCAGCCCTGCCCCGACAGGGCTTTGACCTTCACTCAGTTGAATCATTCATTCATCCACCGCCTTGCTCCTTCAATCTTCTTCCTCCCAAGAGGCTTCCCTGCACTTCCCACCGGTGCCACAGAGCCCTTCAAGCTGGAAGGGGAAGCCAGGTCTCACCTCAATTTTCTAGGAAATATATAAATCCTCTTCTCCCACTTGGGAGTCTCCAAGCCCAGCCCAGGCGTTCCCTGCAGGATGCAGGCTCCTGTCCTTGGGAGCACCGCCAAGGTAGTGCCCACAAGTTTCCCTCTCCTCTGCATCCATGCAGAGCCAGCAGCACCTTCCAGACACACCTGGAGCAGCAACCACCCCAGCTCCAGCACCTCCTCCTCAGCCTGTCTACTGCCATCGCCTCACAGCAAAGCACTGCGGAGCCCAGCTCTCTTCATCATCTTCCAGTTCCACTGCCAGGCAGAAGGAGTGGGGAAAGCATTTGTATACCAAGATATCCTAAAGAGATTCAGCACCAAGCCAGAGCTGTGCAAAGCCTGGGAATACAGCAAGTGCCCTGTGAAGCCACCTTCCCCATGGATTAGCTCTAGGCCAGGCAGCCTAAAGAGGAGACAGGCGGTGTCTGGGCAACATTTCCCAAGGAGAACCACAGAGCAGGAGGTACAGCCTCACTTGCCCTCAGCAGCTCCCAGGATGGAGCTCTGGATGAAGCAGTGATGCTCAGCCCTGGGCAGCCAGCTCTGTTGCAGCCTCGAGAGAGGCCACGAGTAGCTTTCCAAGAACAAGTACAGCTTCAGACGGGAGGGGAGGAGAGGGCAGCCTTTGGGCCAGCCAAGGGGGTCACAAGCCAGTGCTCCAGCTCCATCCCATCCAATCTCGGGACTTCCAGAGGAAGCAGCTCTCTGCATCGTGCTGCAACTGGTGCTCAACACTCGAGGGGACAATGCAACTCCCTGCTTCGGGAACAGGTACAGCCTGGCCGGTTCTGCTTGGACGTGGAGGAGGATGCGGGATGCGCCGGCAGCGGCGGCCGGTCCCCGGCGGGACCCCGCCGAGAGCATCATCCCGCTGCCTGCGGGACACCCCACTCCGCTCCCCGCCGAGCCCAAGGCGGTGCCGTCGGGGCGTCGAGGCCGTGTCCCCGCACTCACCTGTGACAAGGACGGCTCTGC
>VWZF01000921.1:108536-151911 GCA_013396755.1 Sclerurus mexicanus | reverse complement strand
CGGCTCGGGACATCACACCGCCCGGGCAGGCACGGCTCAGCACGGCTTGGTTCTGTGTGGCACGGCTCGGCACAGCTCGGTTTGACTTAGTCCTGCTCAGGATGTCGCGCTGCCTAGGTAGGTGCGCTCAGCATGGCTCAGCCTGGCGTGTCTCATCTCAGCCCTGCTCGGGACGTTATGCCAGCTCAGTAGGCACGGCTCAGCTCGAGTCAGAATGGCTTAGGTCGGCTCAGCGCTGCTCAGGACATTATGCCACCCAAATAGGCATAATTCAGCTTGGTCCAGCTTGGCACAGCTCAGCTCAGGACAGCTCAGGACATCATGCCACCTCGGTATGCACAGCTCAGCTCAGCACAGCACAGCACAGCTCAGCTCAGCACAGCACAGCTCAGCACAGCTCAGGATATGTTGATGTGCCAGATAGGCACAGTTCAGCTCAGCTTGGCATGGTTCAGCACGGCTCAGCTCTGCTTGGGACATTATACCACCCAGGTAAGGCACAGATCAGCTTGGCACAGCTTGGATTGGCTCGGCTCAGTGGAGCCCTGCTCAGGTCATTGTGCCATCAGTAGGCATGATTCAACTCAGCACAGCTCAGCTCAGCTCAGCTTGGGATGTTGTGCCACCTAGGTAGGTGCAATTCAGCTCAGCTCAGCTCAGTTCAGCATGGCTCAGGACAGTTTGGGACATAATACCACCTAGGTAGGCATAGCTCAGCTTGTCACAGCTTGGCTTGGCTCAGCTCAGCACATCTTGAGACCTCATGCTTACCTACATAGGCACAGCTTAGCTCAGTAGAGCTTGGCATGGCTCAGCATGACTCAGCTCAGCACAGCTTAGGACATCACATCACATCATGTCACCTAGGTAGGCACAGCTCAGCTTGACTCAGCTGGGTTCAGCTCAGCTTGACTCAGCTCAGTTCAGCTTAGCTTGGCTTGGCTCAGCCACAGCTCAGCGTGACACAGTTTGGCCCATCTCAGTCCAGCATGGCTCAACTTGGTTCAGCATGGCTTGAGATGTTATGGCACATACAGCACAATTTGCCTCAGTTTGGTTCAGTGCAGCTTGGGACATCATGCCACCTAGGTAAGCACAGCTCAGCTCAGCTTGGTTCAGCTTGGCTCAGTTTGTTTCAACTCAGCTCAGCTCGGCTCAGTTCAGGCTGACATGGCGTGGCTTGATTCCTGTGCTGGGCAGAGCTTCCTGGCAGGAAATGGCACTGCATCCAGGGCAGCTTGGTGGGAGGGAGGTTCCCCTGCCCACTGTCTGAACCAGTGCCATCCGCACCCACATCCTGCTGGGACGTGGGGAACAGAGGGCACAGTTACCCCCAGAGCCACCCCTCCACCGGGTCTCCCTGTGCAGGGTGGTGCCCCAGGACCTGCTGGTCTGCTGGGAAGCACCAGATGGGCACTGGGGCACCCAGGGCCCAGTGCCTTGGCCAGCCACACTCAGTTCGTGCTGGTGCCCAGAGCAGGCAGGTGAGGTGTGAATCCCTCCCAGCTGCGTCCATACACCTCCCAGCAATTTGGGGCCAATGACCCCTGAGTGATCCCAAACCATTTCTCAGAACTCAGAGCAAACACCACCCTGTCCCCCATCTACCTGTTGTCATCCTGGTACTCCAGCATGGCTTCCATGCTGGAACATCAGCTCCTCGCTTGTCCCAGTGAGGCTCGTGAAAGTCCTGCCATGCAGCACCAGGTGCCAGGTCTGTACCATCTCCAGCGGGTGCCAGCAGGAGCTCCCTGCACCACCCGGCTGGGGGGACAAAGTCCTCTCCTTCCCAGGTTAATTACACAGGTTAATTGCTGCCGCTGGGCTTGCTTTATTAAGCACCTGCTTTAATATTTCACCAAGTCTCCGTACTCGGTGATCCTTCGTGCGTCCCTGCCGTGGGCCTGAATCCCCAGTGCCCTCCACATGGGCTTTCACGTGCCAGCATCCACACTGCTCTCCCTTCCTGGAGGAGCTGGGCTCTGCCAGCCATGGTACCATCAGCACTGGCTGCACCACTAGACCCTGCAAGGCCTGGTGTGGTCGTGGCACATGCCAGTGATGCCTGTGCCATCCTTGCTGGAAGCAAGCTCCCTGGTACTGGCAGCAAAACACATTTCATCAGCGGTGACGGCAGCGCTGCAGAAGTGCAGCGTCAAACAGGCTGGGGTAGTTTTGCAGGGGTGTGGTGGTGGCACCCAGCTGAGTTCACAGTGCTCAAGGGAATGTTGGGAATGCTGGTGAGGTAGAGGAGGAGGAGGAGGAGGGATGCAACAGCATATCCCCAGGCTCTCCCACAGGAATCTGCTTGCCTGCAGCCCTGGGCTACTGAACTCTGAAAACAATGGAGGTGGCCACAAGGCAGTCTCGGGCAACTTGGGCTCTGAACTGGGCCCAGTTAAACTTCCCCGTGCATCACTTCACTGGGGCTTGAAAAATCCTGTTGGAAAAAGGCTGTTTTCCAAGAGAGAGCATCCCTCACTGCACTGGCCAAGCCAGAGGTGCTGGGACATGCAAGGGAGCAGGGTCAGGGATACAGTTCTTTACAGAGAGAGCCAGAACGCAGAGTCTGCACTCATGATGGTGTTTCACAGAGGGTGGATGTGGCCATTCCCAAAACACAACATGAATTCCCACAATCCCCTTGAGAGCTGGATTGGATGTCCATCCATCCATCCCTTCCAGAGCTCCTTACCCTTGGTCTTGGGGTGCCTTCCTGTGGGACGCCTCAAGATGAGTTGTAGATAGCTGTGGTGTTCTCTGTTGTGGCAGTCAGAGCTTTCCATGGATGCTCTCACCATGAAGTCCAGTGTGGTAGGACTGGACCAGCAGCACCGTTCACTGGCCCTGGCTGTTGCTTTCCCCTAAAAGGCTGGTGTGTGGTCAGGGTGACCTTGGCAGATCTTCCCTTGAAGACAGTGCCTGGCCTTGTTCATCTGCCCCTTGCTCAATGCTGAGGTGCCTCCCAGCTGCGCTGAGCTGTGAGGAAACACCAGCGGTAGCCCCATTACCTTTTGACCTATTTGAGCTCTTCTGTACCCGTTTAGCTAATTACAGCTCACCTTCTGCAGGGGAAGCGGGGCTGGTTCAACCACAGCCACCTCCCACACCCTTCCTGGGGTTGCTCAAGCAGGTCCCCAGGAGAGGGGACACACATCTTCCTAGTGCTCCCCTTGCCCTAGGCTGTTCCTCCAGCTCCTGGAGCCTCCCATGACTAACAGGTTTTGAGATAATTGTTCCACTCCCTAATCTGATCTGCAGAAGATTCACGACATTGTTTTCAAAGTGCCATGAGCCATTTCCAGGGGCTCTAAGCCCATGAGGGTTGTGATTCATCCACATGCTGCTCCCACAGGTACTTAATCTTGTCCAAAACAGCAAGTCCTTCTTCCAGGGCTATTATCTCCTCAGGAAACACCACCCAGGCAAGTGCCTAACAGGGCACTTTTGTCTGTTCAGCACTGATGGAGAATTTTTGCCAGCACTTTCTTCCTCACATACCCATGAGGCATAGTCCTTCCCTGGGACCAGTTGTCAGGGGAGAGGACCATGGGGCTGGAACCCCCTTGGATGTCACTTGTGGGCTGGGTACGTACATGGACCATCAAACCCAGAGGAAAGGGGATGTGCCATGCTGACTATAGCACATGGGGCCCCTTCTGTCCCACATCATGTCCTCAAACAGTCTTTGGATGGATGTGGGTTCATCCTTCACGTTGAAGATTTGGGACACTGGAGCCCATTGGCATCTGGGGCCAGAGACAGTTCAGGGTTGACAAAGGCTGTTGCACCGTCTGGAATTAACTCTCATTTTGACCCAGAGCGTCTTGCAGAGGACAGTGATTAATTACTCCTGGCACCGAATATTTGTGTCCTACTACTGAACTTGCGCAGTTCTACTGGTTCTGGTTGAACTTCACTGCTGTAGTGGAAACTCTGCTATTGTGGCTTTCTTCTCCAGGCAGCACAGATCCATGGGTAGCTGTGATTCAGCTAAGCCAGGCTCAGCTCCAGGAAGCCTTTCGTGCACCCAGCAATATCCCCATGATCCTTTCCCAAAACCAGAGCATGGAAACTGAGTCTGACAAAGCCCGGCCTGGAGGCACATCCCATGACATGGCCAACCTAAGCCACAGCTGCCCATGAAGCCGCCTTAGCTCCTTGTTCTGGGATCTTCTCCCCCTTCTTCCCAGCATTTTCCATTACTTGTTTCCAACTTACTTGACCAAGGACTTTTGTTGGTCTTTCCTTATGTTTTGAAGCTGTAAACCACAGGTGACAATTGGTGCCCATCGTTCCCCTGCATCTGATGCCACGTTGGTGGGATCAGCCGGAGCCCCAAGCTTTCATCCTCCATCTATGGGGGGTTTCCATACACCTCAGCTGGAGGATGAGCACAGGCCAAACCTCTTCCCAATGCCTGGGCAGGACCTCCCTGTTCCCATGGTACTGCGGCTGGAGCAGCTCCTTTGGCGAGCACCAGGGCTGCTCCCCAGGACAGGCTTGCTGGTAACATGGAGCATCCAGCCAGGCACTGACCTTGGGTCTGGCTCTTTCCAAGCCCCCTTGTCTTTGGAACATTCCTGCCTCTGACTTGTCTTTTCAGGTTGTGCAGGATCCCCAGGTATTTACAAAACACGTCTCCACTTCCAGCTGCATTCATGGCTTTGGGAGATGTTTCACCTTCTGCCCTTGTGGGGACCTTGTGTCACCGTGCCTGCACAACTTTGGCAGCCCCTTTGCCAGCTGGGCTCTCTGCAGCCTGGTTTCCCAAACCAGAGCTGCTTTTGGGCTGCAGGGACCTTGCTCCTTTGGTGTGGCTATGATGCACTGGTGATATTCCAAAGTGATTCCAGCTCCACTAATGCCTGGTGCTCTCCTGAGGCATTTGTGGTACCCTTGCCAGGCTTGCTTTGCTAGCCCAGCATTGCCTTCCCATTGCCCATCTCTTCCATGCCCATGACAAGGTCTCTATCTCTACACTGGGGTGATGGGGACAGGGGAAATGTGGCTCCCCCTTGGCCACAAGTCAGATGCCAGGGGAAGCCGCCTGGGCCACGCTCCAAATGACATCCTGCTCCCTCTGCCCCCAGGGAAGAGGGCAGTAGGTCACAGCAGCTGTGACCTGGTTCCCATCCCACGCCTCCATCCTGCTGGGGAAGGTGGTTGCAGAATGGAGCGTGTTGCCATCCTGGAGTTGCTTAAGAGGGTTGGGGCCAGGAAATAGAGGAGTTCTCCAGCTGAGGCAGGAGGAAGAATTAGGTGGGTGGTAGATGATCATGATGCTCCTGGAAGGTGGTCAGAGTGCCCTGGTGCTTGCAAGAAATGCTCTGCATGACTCTGACCTGGGAACAGAGGTGAGGCTGTGCTATTCCTGGTGGGAATTGTGCTTCTCACACAAGATGGTGGGGCTGCATGGCCACTACAAGGCCAGGACCATGAGCAGTCCCCCACCCTGAGCTTGGGGTTGGCAGTGAGGACATGCCCATGTAGCGTGAGGCTGGAGCTGACCTCGGGGTGTGGCAGCAAACGGGACCCTGTGCTGGGACAGTCCCATGGAAAGGATGGAATGGAGAAGGCAGGGGACATCTTTCTTCAGGGGGCACCCTTCCCACAGTAAGGGTGGGAGCTACAGAAGAGGGTAAATGCAGAAAGTGGAGCCAGGGTCGGCCTCACTGGTCCCTGCTCCTCCCCACTGCCTGGAAGGGGGCCAGGGCAGGATGGGGGCCAGGGACAAGCACTGGAGACACATCTGAGCACAGGGGACAGAAGCCTGTCCTCATCAGCCAGACAAACAGCCAGGACCAAGGACGTGGCTGTCACTCCGCTGGGCACATGAAAGAGGCAGGATGTCTCAAGGGGGAGCGGGAGGAGCCCCCTCGGTGCCAGGCAAGGGGGGGACAGCAAACTCAAGGCCAGAGGCGAGTGCCTGCAGAGCAGCGGGACACGGAGCGTGTCTCAGGTGGCCTCGCTGTGCGCGTGGCCGCCGTGCCCCCTCGTGGCAGCAGGACACAGCTCGTGGCCCTGGGAGCCACGCAGGGATGCGAGTGGAGGAAGGAATGGAGGTGCTGGGTTTTGCAGGGTGCTCCAGCAGTCGCCCCATCCCACCTGGAGCAGTCAGCTGAGGGTGCAGCACCCCAACCCCAGCTCTGCTGAGCTGCCTGAGGCCACCCATGCCCCAGGTCCCTACCAAGCCTCATGTGACTGCCACAAACCTGCCTCCACTGCAAAGGTGCCCCCGGCATCCCACCACCCCCTCTTCTTCCGGGGGCGGCCGCCCCTGTCTGTTGTATTTTTGGCATGAGCCACTTGCGCTGTGGCCAAGCCAAGCACTTCAGGCGCCGCTCAAGGGCAGCGTGTACCCAGGGCTGGGCTGGGAATCCTGGAAATATCATCAAGGCTGAAAAAAAAAAAGGTGGAAAAACCCAAATGGGTTGGCAGAGGTCTTTGCTGAGCACATGGCTACCCTAAATGCCACCAAACCACTTGGAGGGGGACATATTCCCCAGCACCCTGCCTCAGTTTGCCCCAGCAAGGCCCTTGAGAGCAACAGTCTTGGGATTGTCACGTGTGTAATGTCACTTTAGGTACCTGAGGCAAGTGCAGGGATTCGGGAAGATGCTTTCCCATCCCTTTCTGCTTCCTGCTGTGGCTCAGTGTTGCCTGTCATAATTTCTTTGTTCTCTCTTTGCAGCCCCATCAAGTACCCGGAGGGCAGGAGAGCCAAACGACATCTTGGGGCACCTCTGGGACACCTGCAGCTCTAAGCATGGTATCTTGCTGTTCCCAGAGCCACCCAGGAACGTCTCAGACACACCACAAGCTGGGGCAGGCTGGTGCTGCCCCACACCTCTGAGGCACCGGCATGTCCAGCCTCGTGGGAGAGGGACAACCCTGGGCAGAGATAGCCAGAAGGAAGAAGCTGTCCTGCCCAGTGGAGTTTTTCTTCATTCCTTGAAAGCCACAGAGACCTGCTGTGCGGGATTCAGGGCTGGATGCAGCGCCAGGGCAGCACCAAGGAGGAGCTGCCATGATGGATGACATGACACCATTCCCAAATACCTCTACCAGGGATGACAGTGTCCAAAGCACTGCAGCAGGTACAGGGGGATGCTCAGAAATGCTATCCACCCATGCAGAGTATCGCAGCCAGCACCCAGTGTGGGGTTTAATCCATGTGTGGCATGGTATGAGCCATGCTGGGACAGCAGGTGTCAGGGACATCTCCCACTCCCCCACAGGGACAGATGGATGCTGCCCTTGCTGCATTTACAGCACCAGGTAGCCTGTTTCTGCCAAGCACAGGGAATGTTTCTGAGGCTTGCAACGTGGCTACTGTGCCCCAGACCTGTTCCTGGAGGGGAACAACCACCCTGCCTCTTACTCAGGTCCAGATCTGGCTAAAACCCCCCAGGAGAGGTTTATAAGCAAGAGGTGAGGTGAGAGACAATTTTACTGTGCTATGGCCTTGTGCTCGAGCTGCTGCTTCTGCCCTTGAGTGTGTAGCCTTGAGCCAGGCAGCAGTCTTTGCTCCTTCTGGAAAGGTCCCCCAGCTGTCCTGGTACAGAGGGGATCACACTGTCCGCAGAGAGACAGTGGTGCCTGCAAGCCACAGGGCTGACTGAGTGCTTGCCCCAGCAGCAGGGTTGAGGGATACTGGCTTGTCCAGAGGGCAGTATCACATCATTCTCGCCTCTCAGGAACAGGGACAAGGGACACTGACAGCATGTCAGATCACTTTATTGCCACAGTGGCCATGGGCCAGACCCAGTTCCCAGGTGGGGTCTGGGTCCAGACCCTTGACCCCTATAACACTGCTGAGAAGATGAACCCCGAGCCTCCATGTATGGGTGCTGAGCATCCATCTCAGTAACAACAGAGCAGCTCTGGGGCATCACTCCCATCCTGCTCCCTGCACCTCAGTGAGCTGGAGGCCAGGAGGGAAAAGTGAGGCAAGACCAAAGGTGTGGAGTGTGCCAATCCTGAAGTGTGCCACAGGGGCTGCCACAACGTTCTGCCCTGGGGCTGCTGGTGGTGGGGAGCAGGATGAGCCCACTTGGCCACCTCAGACATCCATGCCTGGTGCCCGGCCCAGGCCCAGAGCCTGCACCAGCTCATCGCTGAGCCCGCTCTTCAGCGTCCGTCGCACTGCAGGAAGAGGAGAGCATGGCACTAGCAGCAAGAACAGTGCTGGGTGCCAGGGTCCCCCCACACTGGGTGCCTGCCCAGACACAGCAGCCCTGGCATGCTGGGGAGAGTGGCAATGGGGTGCAGTGGCATGGATTGGTCTCAGGGTACATCCTGCTGTGGCATAGTGGGCTCAGCGTGGCAGGTTAGTGGTGGCTCATGGGGAAGGAGTCAGGCAGGGAATGGGAACAAGGACACAGAGATAGGACAGGGACTGGGAAGAGCATGGGAAGGGAGATACAGAGATTGGGCAAGGCATAGGGACAGGGACAGGGACAAAGAGAAGACAGTAAGGGGAGAGGGACACAGAGGTGGGAAAAAGCATATGGGCAGGGACAGAGATGGGACAGGGACATGGAGATGGGACAGAGTACAGGGACAGAGCATGGGGACTGATGGGACAGGGCATGGAGACAGTGATGGTACTTACAGGACTTCCTATTGCCACGGGACCTCCTGCGCTCCTTGTTGGTGCAGGGTCGGGGGTTCGCATTGTGAGTCACTGATTTCACCAGCTGGTCCATGATTTCATCTGAAGCATCGTCTGGGGAGCTGGGAACATCCTCCTGGGCTGAGGAGCCCTGGGTTGGGGTGGGATGCCCTGTTCCTGCATGGGGACAACAGGAATGCTGGCATCAGCCATGCCCAGCCAGCCGGGCATGCCTTGAGTGCCTTTGCCATCCCACTCCTACCCTGGCTGGCCCGGCTGCGGCGGGCAGGAGTATCCACAGGGGAGGTCAGCACACTCTTCATGTTCTCGTGACCCGCTGCCATCTGCTCCTTGGGGCTGCTGGACACCACGGCAGGTGGCAAAATGGCCTCGGCGATGCCAGAGAACTTCTCAGTCTGCAGTGGGAGGAGAGGTGGGTGTCAGGGACGTGGCAGGGCATCACCTCCTGGGGACATCACCTCCCAGGGGCATCCAGCCAAGTGTCCCCATACCTCGGTGATGAGCCGTCCCCGGGTCTTGTTGCGCTCGCGGTGGGCGGCCCGTTTCTTCTGCTGCTGCAGGACGCGCTCGCGGCAGGTGCGGTACTCCAGGGCGAACTCCCGCAGCAGTTTGCAGATGGGTGTCACCTTCACGTCCCGCGCCGCGTTCACCGGGTACCCCAGGTACAGCAGGAAGGAGTGAAACCTATGGGATCGTCACTCATGGAAGGCCACCAACAGCACTGCGGGGCTCCTGCTGTGTCCCCAGGACCTCAAGCCACCAACCTGTTGAGGACGCGCCTGTGCACCACCTTCAAGACGACGATGCGCTGGGTGCTGTCCTTGAGGAACTCTGTGAGCTTGGCCTTCAGCACTGGCTTGGTCTCGTGCTTGGCAATCACCTTCAGGTTGTCCCAGGAGGCCCTGCACCTCCGCTCCAGCTGCACCAGGCTGTTGGCCAGCTCTTCAAAGTCAATCTGGAAGAGTGAGACGTCAGCCCTTGGCCACACTGGTGGAGCTGGGCAGCCATGGGACCCAGCTTCTCTCCTTCCCCGGGTATCACCTGCCTTGCCTCACCTTGGCAGAGCGGGTGATGGAGGCAATCTCTGAGTAGAGATCAGTGGTTTCCGGGAACTTCTCTACCACCATCTGGCAGAGATGGTAGAGCAGGGACTGCCGATGCACTGTGTCCTTCACTTCCGAGACCTTCTCCAAGTAGCCCAGCTCAAAGCCTCTGCTCTGAAATGCAATGGACTCAGCAGGGACTCTCCATCCTTCTTTCAGCAGATCTCCACTCTGCAGATCCACTGCATCACCCAGCCTCAAATACTGCCCCAGGCTCCCCATGGTCCCTTCCTGGGTACACCCAAGCACTATGGCTGGTCTTCGCCCTGCTCCTCACCTGGGAACCATTCAAGAAGTTGCCCATGGCCAGCAGCGTGGCCAGGATGCACTTGAAGGTGTGATTTCTGGCCAGTTGCTCCATGCCCACCTTCAGATCAAACAGCGGCTCTGCAATTTCCTGGGTGAGGAGAGAGGCAGGTGAGACCCCTTGGCCACCCTCTCCCTTGGGAACTTCAGCATTTACCCATGAGGACAAACACCTCCTGGTCAGCTCAAGCCCGTGCTTGGCTTGGGGACCTGCAGCCCATCCCCAGTCTGGATGGCACCTCCTGTGCCTGAACATGGCTGGTCCCCGCCAGGAACACACTTGGCTGAGCGCTCAGCACTGCTGGGGTGGCAGCAGTGGGAGGGCAGAGGGGAGATGGGTACATGACTCCATACCTGCTCCAGGCTCTCATAGTCCAGCTTGAAGGCCCAGAGCTGAAGCCTGGCCGTGAGGTCACTGATGGAAGACAGAGCGAGCAGGAACTGCTCCGCAGAGCCTAAGGGCATGTCAGGGTTAGCCAGCTGGGCCTCCTGGATCTTCTGCTTCTCCTCCTCAGTCGGGACCATGGTCAGGATTTTCTAGAGCAGGTAAAGAGGGCTATGTCAGGCTCCAGACATGTCATCCTGAGACGTGTCACTCCAGGCATCATAGCATGGAGATCTGACCAGGGGAAATGACCTGCGTGAGGACCTGAGAGGGGCCAAGCTTTTCTTGTGCTCACCTCAATCCCTTCCTTATTGACTGCAAACTCATCAAAGTTGAGCACAGCAGTCTTTATGATATGGACGGGTGGCAGCACTGTGAGGCCAATGTTGATGGCGTTGCTCCTCTTGGGGTCCAGCACCACCACCACTTTCTTCCCATCAATGGCTTTCTGCAAAGAGGACAGAATGGGTGGGAACAGCCAGGCAAAGGGCTCATGAACTCATCATGGACATGGGGAGTCGAGCACAGACCCCATGGTGAGCCAAACCTGTGCACTGCCTATTGCTGTCCCCATCAAGCCTCCAGACTGCCAGTACCCATCCTCAGCATAGGGTAGGAGTGACAGTGCATGCCGAGGATCCCCACAGGAACAAACAGCCTTCCTCCCATCCCTCAAGTCCCCTTGGCTGATGGGTGCCCACTGGTACCTTTGAAGCTGGCACTTCCTTTGACCGTGACTCAAAGAGATGCTCCAGTTTTGCAGCATTGACCTCGACGTTCTGCAGGGATGCCCACAGTGTCCCCTGGCCAAACCTGCCTGGCCCCACAGTGCCATCTAGCTGCTTCAGCTCCTTCCAGAAGAGCTTCACTGTCCTCTTCTTGGCCTGGGAGAGACCATCTGTGGCTGAGGAGCCTGGCAGCGCTGGTGGGGGTGGGCAGCCAGGGGCCACAGGAGGCGGAGGTGGTGGGCAACCAGGCATGGCAGGAGGTGGAGGTGGTGGCGGTGGGCAACCAGGGACTGCAGGAGGTAGAGGTGGAGGTGGTGGGCAACCAGGGATGGCAGGAGGTGGAGGGGGAACCATGAATGTTCCAGCACTCGTTGCTTCAATGCTGGAATGGAAGGAACCATTGGTCATTGGCCCTGTGTCCAGGACATCAAAATCTTCTTCTTCTCCCAAATCAGTGAAGTCCAGGTCTTTGATCTTCAGCTGCATGGGGCTGGCCTCCAGGCGCTCCCATGTCAGCTCCATGTCCTTCTTGATGGGCATCATCCCAGTGTTCTCCAGCTTCTGTGTGTGGGTCTCGGCATCTATGCTGGACATGGCACGTACCAGCTTGGCATGGGCACTGGCCACTGGTCCATCTGGAGCCCTGCCACAGAGCCAGGCACTCTCCTGCTCCTGGCTGCTACCTCCCTTGGCATCCATCTCTGCCTCACCCTGGATCCGGGGGGATGATGGGACCTCAGGGAACACCTTCTCCCTCCCCGCCTCTGAGGACGCCTTGGCATAGAGCATGTCCAGCATAAACTTAGTGTCAGAGGAGATGGTGCTGCAGGAGTCGGTGGCGTCAGACCGAGCCAGGCGAGACCCTGCAAGGAGAGAGAGAGAAGTTGGGACAACACACTGGTAGGGGTCAGGTAGTGCTGGGCTCCATGTAGAGAGTTGGGGTCCTGCTCCCTGGTGGGGTGTGCTCAGATGCCAGTGTCTTGAGCAAGGAGGTACCACCAGCTCCTCCATGGCTTTGGGTAGAGGGGCCACTGACCCTCCCCTCAGGGACCCTGACGAGCCAGGAACGCATGCCCTGGCAGCACCTACTTATGCTGAGTGGCTCTGTCCCAGAATCAGAGGTGCCGCTGTCTCTTTCCCATGCAGGAGCAGTAGGATGCTCCAATGTAGCATCACTGAGGATGTCAAGCCGTCCCTTGGCCATAGAAGAGATCTTCTCCTTCTGGGCTGCAGCCAGGTTCTCCAAAAAGCGAGCTCTGCAAGACAGGGTGGATGTTGGCTGGGAACAAGGCAGGGATGGGAACAACGGGGACAACGGGCACACCACGCCATGCCACACTGCACAGCCAGCCCCGCAGCACAGAAATCCCCTGCACTGGCCACACTGCATTGGGGACCCAGAGGATTCCACCTCCTCTGAGCTCTGCAGAGAGACAGGTGATGCCCCTGGGAACAAGGCCCCAAACACCTGGTGCTCACTGCAACCCTCATCCAAAATCTGCAAAACCCGGGAGGGTGCCCAGGTATACTTCCAGGGACCCTCCTGCTCCTCATGCCTTGCATGGCCAGAGCCCAGACACCTCTGGCCGGGCACCGGCCCAAGGAAGCGCATGCCTGGAGACACACGCATGCCTCTACTTACTCAAACTTCCTCAAAATAGGCTTGTCCCCATGCAAGGAGGGGGCATCCTCCCGCCTGAGGGAAAACAGGGGTTAGCCCCCACTGCTGGCAGCCCCCTGGGGCTCCTATGTCCTGTAGCCCTCCAGCATGGGAATGGGACCCTCACCCTGCTGTCACCCTGAGGCCCCAGGGTTCATGGGGAGCCTGGCGAGTCCCCTCCTGCCCAGGAACCATGTGGCATTGGGTGCTGGCGAGATGGGACACCATCTGCCCCGCCAGGCCAGGACACCTGGCGCAGGCTGTGCCACTCCCAGCAGGGGCAACTCACCCCACAGTGGAAATCAGAGGGTGCCATCAACCTGTGGGGGATGCTGTGGATGGAGGGACTGGGCTGGGGTCCCACAGGCAGGGCTTGAAGGGGAGAGCCAAGGGATGGGGGCAGCGAGGTGGGTGCATGTGCCTGCTCCCCTTGGAGCATGGGATAGGACAAGGGGGAATTAATAGGACAAGGGAGAATGTCTTTAAACTGAAAGAAAATAGGTTTAAATTGGATATCAGGAAGAAATTCTTTCCTGTGAGGGTGGTGAGGCACTGGCATGGGTTGCCCAGAGAAGCTGTGGGTGCCCCATCCCTGGAAGTGCTCAAAACCAGGCTGGATGGGGCTTGGAGCAGCCTGGTCTGGTGGAAGGTGTTCCTGCCTATGGCAGGGGGGTTAGAACTAGGTGATCTTTAAGTCCCTTCCAACCCAAACCATTCCAGGATCCAATGATTCTATGATCGTGCTGGGAGGGAGCACGCGCATGCAGAGCTCAGGCACTTACCAGACAGGGGCAGTTTGGCGCAGCCTGCAAAAGGAAAGATAGAAAGAGTGGGCAGAGGAGAGGGCAAGCGTGGGCAGAGAGGAGAATGAGGAGCTGGAGCAGAGCTGTGAGTGCCCAAAGGATGCCCTGGAGCCCCTGTCCAGACCTTCTGATACCTGCCACCCCATCACACATCTCTCCAGCCCCCCTGCCTTCCCAGACTCTGTTTCCCCCTGGGAAAGGCAGAGTGTGCCCTTGGATAAGCACACCTCATGCTCCTGGGAACCCATCTGCCACCCTGGGGGGACCCCCATGCCCCCAGCCCCTCCTGACTCCTTACTTGTAAACACTGCGCTCTCCCGAGCTCAGGGGCTGCTCCTTCTCAGCTTGGGGGGAGGCCAGGGCCAGCCGCACACTGGACGCACTGTTGTAGATGCTGGTGGGACAGGGTTTGGAAAAAGAGGTGACAGGGACTGAGAGCAAGTCCCACGGGACTGCCGTCCACCCTGGCACAGATCCAGCTGCTGCTTTTGCTGCATCCCAGTGTCTTCATTCCGGGAGCAACCCCACCACGAATCACCTCCAGCTACACTTACTCTGCTGGACTGCCCGGTGAGGGGACAGCTGGGGTGTCCTCAGCTGGGGGCTCCTTTGGAGTGCCAGGGGACTCCAGAAGCGACTGGGCATCAGCACTGGGCTCTGCGCAGCTGCCCTGGGATCGCCACCCGCGCCGGCCCTCGTCTGTCCTCCTCCGCTCCTTGCGTCCCCCCGAGGGTGGCTCTTCCATGTCATCCTCCAGCTTGAGAGCGCTCTGTGGAGGGACCGGGGGGCATGGCACTGGGCACAGCAGCACCCCTGCCACCCCATGCACACAACCTCCCTGCTGACACTGGACATGGCATGTGGCCAGATCCTGCAGGTGCCCTGCTCACTTCATAGAGTGTGAACTGCTGCTTCAAGTCGAGGTCGGTGCCCTTGCTGCCCAGGTACTCCTGCACCACGTGCTCCATGCCCTGCTGCTCCAGGCAGTCAGTCACATCATAAAAGGTGTCCTGGTCCGGGAGGGCTGCCAGCGTCTGAGCAGGACCAGAGGGATGCTGCTGGGACGGGTGGCCCACCCCAAGCCCCATCAGCATGGCACTGCAGGCACACACCCCCAGACCTTGTTGATCAGCGTCATGGTGAACACCAGCAGCTCCGTGTCAGCCCCATGGCGTTGCTTCAGGATGGCCATCAAGTTGGACCATGGACAGGCACCTGGGAAAAGTGGCAAGTGCAGGTGACGTGTGGGCCAGGAGGGGACACCATCCCCCAGTGGAGACCTTCAGGAGGCTGGGGCTGCACCCACCTCTCGCCTGGTCCACAGCATTGACGGCACGGATGAGGAGCAAGGCATTGGGCTCTGTGTACTCCACAAACACCAGGAGCAGCTTCAGTGCCATCTTCACCACCAGGCGAAACTGGGACAAGGGATGGCAGCTGGGACAGCGGCAATGGCAGGGGGCTGCCAGCATGATGCTGGGGTGACTGTGCCTGGGGGCTCTGTCATGGGGCCAGGGACATGCAGCTGTGATGCTGATGGCCAAGGGGCACTGACTCCAGACCTGGAGCAGCACCATCTAACTCAAGCTCTGTGCCTGGGAATGTGGTCACATCAGGACGGGGAGCTCTGCAGACCCCAGGTGACTTCCAGATGGGTTGGAACAGGACCCAACACAAGCAAAGGTACCAGGGCATTGAGCCCGGGGGCAGAGTGGAGTACATCCTCTGAGGGATAATGCAAGGAGACAGGTGAAGGCAGGGAAAGGGGGTGCAGCAGGGGCACAGACAGCCCCCCAGGAGGAACAGACACTTACTGGGCTTCCTGACAGTGTGTACAGCCACTGGACAGTCTCGTTGTGGTTGATGACACCCTGCATCCCGTCCATGAAGAGCATGATCTGGCTTAAGGCTGCAAGGCAGAGTGGGCCGGCTGATGGCATGGCAGGCAGGGGTTGGGCATTCCCATCCCTGCACAGCAGTGCCACGGCAATGTTGGGCAGCTGTGAAGACAAAGTAGCCCTGGCAAACTTGCTGGCTCTCCCGTCCTGAGTGCCAGCCCTCCTCCTTGGGGATGAGCATAAAATCCTGGAATTCTTTGAGTTGGAAGGGACCCTAAAGACTGCCTCATTCCAACCCTCATGCCATGAGCAGGGACACCTTCTGTTAGGCCAAGTTCCATCAAAGCCCCATCCAACCTGGCCTTGAACACTTCCAGGGATGAAGCATTCACAGCTCCTTTAGGCAGCCCGCTCCAGAGGTGCCCTGTGCCCAAATACCAACCCCGGAGGATGTAATTCTGGTAGTTCTGGTCGGCCTCCGCCCCCACTTTGATCAGGCATGTCAACCCATCCAGGTTCACGAACTCGGGCACCAGGTCCTTGTCCTCCTGTGGGGTGAAGGCCAGGTCTTACCCCAGTGGTGGGGTGGGCAGCCAGCACTGGGGGAGGCTCTCAGCCCCCCCCCCCACCGGCATCAGCGTACCTGAAAGAGCTGCTTCAGGGAGAAGAGCGATCGCCGCAGCTCCGGCCCCTGTGAGTTGTACAGCTTCTCTGGGATGAAAGGAGAGATGTGGTGTGAGGGTCAGACCCACAGGGGCTCACTGTTGTACCGGAGCTCCCAAAAGATCACAGCTTCCCTGGAAAGCCCCGCATCCTGACTTAACCCCTGTGCCATCACCCCAGGATGCTGGCATTGCCCTTGACTGCGATCGCTCTGGGTGGAAGCAGCTGCTGCTCCACAACTACGTATTTCAGCCCTCCCACTTTCCTATTTCCTTTTTTTTCTTTTCTTCTGGCCAGCAATGACACAAATATCCCCTCTGGTTTCCTGAGCACAACCTAAACAGGAACTCAGGCAGAAGCCTGAGCTACTTTTAACCATCCCTCCCCAGGCACAGCCATGCCATGGCCCCAGAGCCCCCAGCAGCCCTGTGGCTTGGGAAAAACTGCAGGATGGGGATGGGGAGGACAGCAGTGTGACAATGGCTGCTTGGGGACAGAACTGTCACTGGGCTGGAGACTATGTGTTTATGGGGATGGTGCCTGCAGAGAGGAGCCAACACACAGCAGCCGGGACAATGTGAAGCTGGAAAGCCCCACGAGGACACCAAAGCCATTGTGAGTCAGCACTTCCCACACCCAAAAACTGAGTTAGCCAGGCATCCCAACTTATTTGGGTCAGGCTTAGAGCTGTAGCAAGCCAAAAACAAGATGTCCAAGGAGTCCTCCAGACATGCCTTGTAAAACACAATGTCCCAGCAGCCTCCTCCACTGGCTTGTCAGCCTGTCAGAGCAGCTGAGAGGGAAGGCAGAGCAGTTGGGAGGGAAAGCAGAAGAGCCCAGAGCTCAGACAGAGCCTGAGAACTGCTGGCAAAGAGCATGGCCATGACCCCAACCCTGGGCTTCCTGCCCCTTCCTGCATGGCCCAGATGCAGCTCCGCACAGCCAGCTGATGCCCATCTGGCATCGCTCTGCTCCGTGCTTGTTTTCTCCCTGCTAAAAATTAAAAAAAGGCTTGACACTCCCAAATATTTTGCAGGACCTCAGAGCAGGCTGCCCGAAACCATGGCAGCACTTTCTGCTGCGCAAGAGCTGTTTGTTTGTCTCCTGCAAAGCTATATTTAGAGCTTGCCTGAATGACCCAGAATAACTGCAGTGGGCGGTGGGCTCCCAGCCCAAGAGGCAAAAGTCTCGATCTCTGAGGATGAAGGGGATTAACCCAGCAGGTCCCCCATGGGGACCATGTGCCCTGATATCTGGGAGGGGTTATGGGGTGGGAGCAGCCCTGGGTTGTATTGCTCCCTCTCTCCATCACAAAATGCCTGGCCAAAACTCATCACAGAGGCCAAACCCCCACCATCCAGGCTGGATGAGCCCCTGGACACACCAGCCTGGAAGAGGGAGCAGCCCCAGCTCACCGATGATGGCGTGGACTCGGACGGAGAGCTGTGTGCGCAGGATCAGGGTCGGCCGTCTCCCCTTCCTAGGGCAGAGGAAAACGTGTGAGCACCTGAGTGGGACCACCACAGCCCCTGGCCCCTTGTCCATGGTGTTCATACACACATTGAGAGCCTCATGTCCTGTCTCCAGAGGGCTCAGGCACCCCGTGTGCCTCACCTGACCTCCTCGTAGAAACCCTCCAGATCATCCTTCTGCTCCAGCAGCGACAAATCAAGGTCCAGGTAGTGTCCGGAGGGCGAGACCTGCAGCGTGCAGTCCTCCAGCTGGGGATGCAGACAGCCAGGAGCTCAGATGGGAACAGTCACAGCTCTTTTGTCTTTCCCACCAATGCCTTTTGCCACGGTGGCCTTGGACACCCACAGCAATGCTGGGTATAGCTTCTGCAACTCATTGGGGTTCCTTTCCATGACATTCCCATCTCCTCCAAGCCCCAGGACTGTGCAAGTGCTCACACACATAAATTCACTGCGAGTGTGACACAAAGTAAAAATGCCATGTGCGCTGAAGTAATTAACGCTGACTATGCCTTGGCATAATGGGCTGTTTGGCAGGGCATTGCTGGGTTGGCTGTTGATATTGTTAAGTATCCTGCTCCACCTCCCATGGTCACCAGCCACTCCAGCCAGCCATGGCAACATGCACAAACACCTGCTGGCACTGGATGGCAGGTGCTCCTGGTTGCCTCACACTAACCCCATGCAGGATTTGCTTGCTGGGGAAAACTTCAATTCCTCCACAGAAGAGGCTCTCCTGCATCCCTGGGCATCCCTGCATCCACTCAGGCATCCTTGCAGCCACCGAGGCAATCTTGCATCCTCCTGGGTGTCCTTCCACCCCTGCATCCTCTTGGGCATCCCTGCATCCTCCCAGCCATCCTTGTATTACCATAGGCATCCTGGCATCCCCACAGGCATTCATGAATCCTCCTGGGCATCCCTGCATCCACCCAGGCACTCGAACATAGCAAAGAGCAAATCAGCTCCAGCACAAAAACTTTGCCTTCTCTGGGCTGCCAGAGCCCCAGCAAGCCAGAGTTAACATCCCCGGCTCCTACAGGGCCAGTGACATGTCCCAGCTGGAGGGGGAGGCCAAGCCCCTGGGACCTGACCCCATGTATTTCCTGTGTGAGCTTGGCACTGCTTCCCACTAGGGATGCTTCAAGCACTGGGCCCGAGTTTGGCTGCGACCCCCCTGGCAAACATCATCCCCTGGGGATGGAGACAGGCCGTCCTGGGCTTCTTCTGCCCTGCCAAAAATCCCAGGCAGCACTTCGGCGCCAGGGAGCACCGACTGCCCCAGAGGCAGGGTTACTCTGGGTATTTGAACAAGGGGTTTATGCCCTGAAGGATCTGAGCTGGGACCTCGGGGTCATGCTGCTGGGGAGAGCATGCTGGGGTCACGGGTTACTGACAGCTCCCAGTGCGGGTGGCTCTGATCCATCTGTCTCCTGACTGGAAAACCATTATAAAATGAGCCAGGATTTGAGGGCAATGGGGACTTGAGGGCAAAGCAGAGCTGGGAGAGGAGAGAGTCCCACGCTCACACATCCAGCTCACAGCTCCTGGAAGTCCCAGCCATCTTGCAGCAGCATGGATGTGCTTCACCCACCGCACTGGGGTCCTGCTGAGGACAAGATGTTGGTCCCAGTCCCAAGGGAGGACAAGGATCCCATGACCTGGAAAAGGTTCCTCTGTCTTTGTTGAATGCCCCATCCCTGGAAGTGTTCAAGACCAGCTTGCATGGGAGTTGGAGCAATATGGTCAAGTGGAAGGTGTCCTTGCCCATTGCAGGGGGGTGGAACTAGATGATTCCTTTAAGGTCCCTTCCAACTCAAAGTGTTCCAGGATTCTATGGAAGTGGGATGGAGACATCTCCACCTCCTATACAGAGACATCCTTCACTCACAGCTTAAACTCACACCACCCACCACAGCATCACATCTTCCTGCTCACCCCTATCATGGCATCCCCACACGGGAACATGCTCCAAGGCCAGGCAGTGAATATCCTCTTTATCTGCCAGCAAAGGAAACACTTTTACTCACTTTCTAACACTTTCTTGTTGCGGCAACCACAATTTCCCAACATTGCTGCAGCTCTTCTAGAAAGGTTATGGGGAAATGACAGAAAAAAGTATTTTATTTATATAATATAGTAGGCAGCAGTTAAACACAAGGCACCGGCAGGTCAGAAACCCCTGGCATCGCCAGCCTCTGCTCACCCTCCCAAAACATCCAAGGACTGAAGGTTTATAGAGCTACGCCGCAGAAGCAACCCTCACCCCAACCAAGCATGTTCACCATGATTTGGTTCCAGGACTAGGAGGGGTGTCTATTGCCAGGGAACTCAGGTGCTGCCTCCTGTCCATTCCTGCATGATGGATGGCAGCAAGTGGATGGGAACACTGCCATTGCCTTATCACAGGGGTGGGGAATAATACCCAAGCCAGGAGGGATCTCTGGAGGTCACCCAGAGCTGGCCCAGAACTTCACACTTCTGTCCCTCTGGAAGCTACTCCAGCCAGGCTCATTGCTCATTAACAGATCCTTCATTACTCATCAACAGACCTGTGACAGCGTGAGGACCTCAGTCCTGGGGAGCAGCCGGTGTCCTGGTAAAACCATGGCAAGAACGCGTGGCTGCAGTCCCACCCTGGGATCCTTCAAGGAGAGTGTTGGGAATTGGGGAGTGCCAGGGGCCGCTGAGCACCAACACTTGGCTCTAAGCATGCAACAAACTGGGGGACAGCAGCGCCACTGAGGACCCCATCTCACAGCTTTTGTGCCTTCCAGAGGTTAAGTGGGGCAAACATGCTCAGGAAAGCCCTCAAGCCCATTAGGAAATTGAGGAAAATAGGGCTGTGGGATGGAGCTTACGCATTTCACACCCCAGCAGCTCCTCCATCGAGCACAAGAGCTCTCAGCAAGCTTATGGTGCTGAGGCCAATGAACTGTTTGCTCTTCCCAGGTTTCCGGGGCACAAAAGAGAAAGCAAAATTCCAGCCTCTTGGGTTTTGCAATTGTTTGGAAAAATCCCCAGATTCAGAGGTGAGATAGTGCTGGGGGCAAGGGAGCACTGTGGCCTTTGGGGACTGAAAGGACAGCCAAAAAACCTCCTTTGTCAAAATCTGTTTGTGGAGGTTCAGAAAACACCCCCACCCTGCATGAGCATCACCCAAGGGTACTAGAAAAATGCTGAAAAGCAGGAGAAGATAGTATCGGCCTGGAGGCAAACAATGCAGCAGCAGCAAACAAAGCTGGAAGGTATTTCCAAGCACAAACACACTTTCCGGAGAACATGAAAAAGTCATCAGCGACAGGTCCTGCTCAGGGAGAGGAAGCACCGAGGGTGTCATGGGGCAGGACAGGCTGTTCAGGGCACAAGAAATCTCTCGCTCATCATCTCTAGACTCTTCCCAGCACAGGGAGAAGCTTGCTGTGCCCAGGGAGGGCAGGACCCAGCTGCTCCTCCACGGCAGCTCATCCCCTTGGGTGCCTGGGGCTTGATATGGCAAAGACAACACGGGGACCTCCAGCCCCTCTCTCTCTGGGCTCCTGCATCCTCTTCCCCATGTTCTGCAGGTCCAGGCACACTGCCTAGCAGGACAAACCTGGCACCAGGCATCCCCAGCTGAATTCTTTTACAGCCAGTTCCTTGGGAAAAATCCAACTGTTCATTTACTAATTTTAGGGTGGCGACTAATGGAGCTGAGCGCTACCTGGCACAAAGGGCACCAGGGGAGATTTCAGCTGGTCATGCCAGGGTAACGACATCTGCATGGCTCCAAGGGTGCCAGCTCTGAATTTGGACTGAACTAGGTGTTTCAGCAGACTGATCTCACTCCACAGGGTGTAAATCCTGCTACATGAGGCTTTCAGTGAAAACATTGGCTCACATAACCTCAGGAATCTGGTTTATAAACCCAGAACAGGGTCCTACCTGCTCACCTGTGATTTCACCAAGGGTCATCGGGTGATGCAAGGAAACTACAGGAAAAAACACCCAGAGTTTGGCTTAGGCAGAGAACAGAACCTGAAATCCCAAGATCAACACACTTCTGCTGGGCACAGGATCTCTCTGCAATGCTCCTGCCCTTGGGAACTCTGCGTCCAGTCCCCTCCCTGTGCCACCATGGCAGCACTCCGGGCTGGCGATCCTGTTACAGCCAGCTCCTGCCCAGGGAGCCGAGCACACGCCTGAAATTTGAGTTTGCTCCATTCGTCATGTCTCAGGGCTGTTTGTTCCCAAACAAACTCCGTTTAGTCACCGCCTAAAAATCGCCTAAAAATCCCATGACGGTGACATGAGACGCTGCTGCTTTGCTTCAGGAAAAATTAAAAGCGGGATAAAGGGAAGATTTTTTTGGTGCAGGCAAAGGTCTTACAGCAATTCACTCTCCCCTGCCAGGCCAGCAAGCTCAGTGCTGGGCACTCTAAGCTGATTTCCCCCTCCTGCTGTCCCATCTCTCCTCTCCAGCTCTGACTCCACACCCCAACAGCCAGTCTGGGCTCCTGCCTGAGTTCCTGCCTCCCTTCCCTGCACTCCTGCAGTGCTGCAAGCTTGATGCTCAGCCATTGCCAAAGCTCTGCTGGGTCCTGTGTTCCTAAGGAGGAAAACGGGCCTGTCTCCATCCTGTGAAGGATGCATGACACCAACAGAAGATATCCAAGGAAGGCTGCCCGTCTCCCTTGTGTCCTCCACTTCCCAGCCCCTTTTTATCAGCCCGAGTCAGGCCTGAGGACACACATGCAAGACAACAATGCCTCGCTTCACCTTCATCCTCCTGCCTTCCTCCCGACTGGAGGAAATTGCTCAGCACGAATTTCCGCGCTGCTTTCTGGCGGCAAAGCTGCCGCCGGACCGGAGAGATGAGGGGCTGACAGCCCTCCGGCCCCACTGTCACCTCCCCAAGACCTAGTTGCCTCAGTGAGCGGGGACCCTGGAAGGGTCCCCGGGGTTAGGGAACCAGTGTGCTCCCGTTCAAGTTCAGCTCTGCTCCCGGTAGCCGGCATGGAAGTGGGATGCCAGAGTGGGAGCACGGGGCTCTGCCTCGACGACACGGGGATGGACGCCTGCCACCCCCTGCCTGGGTTCCTGCCTGCTCTGAGCAAGCACATCCTCTTCCTCCCTGCCGACTCATCCGGGGCCGGCCGAGAGCTGGCATCTCCCGCGGGGGCTCACGCATCCCGCCGTGACTCACACCGGGACTGCTGCCCGGGATATACCGCCCTATCCCTCATCCCCCAGCCCTCTCTCTGGCCGGCAATTCCCTCCCCGTCCCCCGCCCGGTGCCTTCCCCGCCGCCCCCCGTCCCCCGCTCACCGGCAGCGGGGCCCCAAGCAGGCGGTGCACCGCGGGCAGCTGCGCCCCCAGGGCCAGCGCCTCCACCACGGCGTAAACCGGGGCTCGCCGGGGCTCCGGGAAGCTGCCGCAGCCGAAGGGATCCGCATCCTCCAGGTACTGCACCCGGCAGGGCACCGCCGCCTCCGCCGCCTCCGCCACGGCCATGGCCCCGCCGCCGCCGCGGCACCGAGCGCCGCCGCTCCCGGGAACCGACACGGCGAAAACGCATCTCGGGCCAGCCCCTTCGAAGGGTCCCGCCCCGTCCCGGAGCTGCAGCGGGGCTCGGCGCGCCCTCCCGCGGGCATCCCGGCGGGATGCTCCGGGCTCCGGGATGCTCCAGGCTCCGGGATGCTCCAGGCTCCGGGATGCTGCGGCATCGCGGGTGCTCCGGGATGCTCCGGGGTGCTCCAGCATCAGGCATGCTTCGCCCTCAGGGGTGCTCCAGGCCCTGGAGGGCTCCACTGGGATTATCCAGGCCCCAGAATGCTCCAAGCCTTGGGGGCTTCGTGCTGCCCCCGGGGGCCCAGGTAGGGCTGCTTGCCCCGGGTGAACTGGAGCACAGGTGGGCGCCTGGGCTGCACCTCCCCATCCTGGGGCATGGGGGAAGCAGCGCAGGGGGGAAGTGGCACAGGAGGAGCTGCCCATGGTGCTGTGGTGCTGCCCCGGAAGAAGGGCAGCTCGGAGCCTCCAAGGCCAGTGTTGATGCTAACGAGGGTGTTATACATCCACAGTGTCAATGCTAATGATGGACTATGTTGTGTTAATTGCCAAGGCTATGGGAGGCTTGCAAATGAGGAAGCGAAGGAGAGCCAGGAAGCCCTGGGGGACTCAGGAAGGAAACATGGATGCAGTGGGGATGGGACTGGGGACACGAGGTGACATCAGTCTTGGAGTCAGCATTAGTCTACAACTGTCTGAAGTCCCTGAAAGGAGGCCGTGGCAAGGTGGGGGTTGGGCTCTTCTCCCAGGTAACAAGTGACAGCACAAAGGGAAATGGCTTCAAGTTGCATCAGGGGAGGTTTAAGTTGGATATTAGGAAAAATTTCTTCATGGAAACGGTTGTCAAGCCCTCGAACAGGCTGTCTAGGGTGGTAGTGAAGTTGCCATCCCTGGAGGTGTTTAAAAAGACATGTAGCTGTGGCACCTGGGGACATGGTTTAGTGGTGAAATTGGCAGTGCTGGGGTATTAGCTGGACACGATGATTTTATAGGGTTTTTCCCACCTAAATGATTCCATGACTCTATGAAGCATCACTGGGCACACTGAGCACAGCTCCGCAAGGCAAAGCTTGTGCTAAAACCATTTTTCTTTTTGACAGATTACCTGGGCAGTGATGATGGTCAGACGTGATGGAGCAGTGGGCAGGGAGCTTTCCGCTTGTTCCTGACTCCAGCCCACATTCCCCAGCCATTGGCTTCGACTGATAAATGTTTGCAGCACATTTGTGCCGAAGCAGAGAGATGGGAAGAACTGATGGCACTGAGACTGCCAGGGAGGTGTCCTGCAGCCCATTTTCCTCTGTCCAGGGGGCTCAACCTTGCACGCAGCATCCAAAGGTGTCCATGCCCTGCCAGCCCTAAGAACTCTGGCCAAGGTGTTGTGCCCTGGCTCTGGGGACACAGAGACACAGGTCAGGGATGGCTCTTCATGAAGCTCTCTGCCAGTGTCCCTTTCTTTTCCCTGCCCAGCAGCATTGTGGCTCCCTGGGCTGCCTGGGCATCCTTTGCTGCTTGCCCAGGACACAGGGCCCTGGAGTTGGGAGCCTCAGGTAAGGGATGTGAGAGACAGGGCACTGGAAAGGGCACTAATGCAGGAGCTATTAGGGGTTTCTGAGAGGGGCTGAGTAGGTGAGGAGGAGACAGGAATCTCGGGTGCCCCCCAGGGGTGCTCCCAGGCTGGTGCTCAGGCAGACTCTGGGGCAGGGGTGGGTGGTCTCAGCTGGGAAGGAGCTGACTGGGATGGAGGATCAAATGTGTGAGGAGATTGGGAATTTGATGGGTACAGCAGGACTGAGTGAGCATGGGGCGGACTCAGACAGAGCAAGGGCACTGAGGGTGGGCACAGGAGACCAAGGTGGTGCAAGGGGCACTGGGCAGGTGCCAGTGGATTGGCATGGGGCACCAGGGCAGATGTGGGGGCACCAGGATGATGCAGGTGGCACTGGGGCAGTTGCAGGGAGGACTGAGACAGGGGCAGAGGGCTGGCATGAGGCAAGGGGACTAACAGGGGCAAGAGGCTGCAGGAGGGCGCAGATGAGCTGGGATGGAGTGGGATACANCCCGGCCCCGCCGCCCCGGCGGGAGCTGAGCTGCTGCGGTGGCAGTGGCAGGAGGTGCAGGCGCCCTGCCTGGTGGCCGCCTGGATCCTGGTGGCCAGCCTGGCCAAGATCGGTGAGTGTCCCCCCGTGTCTCTCCCCGCCTCGGTCCCCCGGGAGCAGCGGTGCCCACGTCCCGGGGAAGGCGGGGGAGGGATGTGGCGTCCCCGGCGGGCCCGGGGGCACCCGGCGCGAGAGATGTCACTGCATACCGGCACACGGGTCATGAGACAGACCCGGCTGGTCATCAGCCCCAGCGGGGCTGCGGAGGTCGGGGACCACCCCACGCTGCATCCTCCGTGCCCTGCTGCGGCGTGATGCGCAGGGACGGGGCGAAGGTACCACCCGAAGGACGAAGTGGGGGCCCGACTCCGTTTTCCCCACGACTGATGGACGGGTGGATGGGTGGGCACAGAGGAAGGAAGAGATGCCCCAAAGGATGTCCCGTATTCCCAAAGGCTGGCACGGCACACGAATTGGCAGGTTTGGAAGCCATTGAGCCCCCCGCCCTCCAGCCCAGGGAAGGGCTTGGTGGTGCCAGTGTCAGGCAGGATGTGTTGCCAGCAGCCTGGGGACGGGTCCGTGCCTGCAGTCCCCTCCAGTGGGTCACTCCGGATCGGCGTGGCCCTCGGGTTCTCGCGCTCCCCAGTACAGGACCGCGCAGCCGGGGGAGGCTCCGCCGTCAGAGGCAGCGTGGGAAGGCGCAAGGAGGATGTGTGAGAGCTGCGCAGGGCTGGGCTCCCCCACCGGCACCCGGGGAGCTGGCGAGGGGACGCCCGCGCGTGGGTGCCAAGCAGGGTCCGGAGGGGCTGATCCCCCGCAGTGCCCCTGCCTGCAGTGCTGGGCCCCGGGATGAGACCGTGACCTTGAGGCAGGTTTTCTCCTCGAGGACCCCACTGTGGGCACAGCCCCCGTGGTGGGGGTGCGAGCACCCTCCTAGTTTGGAACTGGCAGGTTCAGAGTTAAGCAGGGGACTCTCCGAGCAGCCAGGGAGCCGCAGCAGCACTCGGTACACAGGGGACAGCTACAGCTGTGACCACCAGCTGGCCTCTGCCTGTCCCAAGCATCATCGTGGACCTCACGCTCCTCTCCTTCCTTGCCTTCTCGCAAGGGAGACCTGAAGCATCGCGAGGAATGAATTAAAGGGCGTTGTGAGCTTAAAAATACAACCCTCTGCTGTAGCTGTGCCACCTCCAGCTGCTGAGTGTGTCCCTCCTACCTGCAGAAGATGAGAGAGACAATTGCCTTCCCTGGCTCTTATTTTCTTCTCTCAAACCTCTCCCTGGAGCTGCTCCCTATGCAGGTTTTCCTTGATGTGCTCCCCTCATCTCCCTCCACTTTGCCCTGGTGGGTGCAGGGGGCCCTGAGCTGGGATCACTTCCAAGTCCCCAGACCTGCCACACTCTTACAGGCCTGAGGAAAGCTGATGGTCATTTTCCTTCTCCTTCTGGGAGAAAAAACCCTGATGGTTGGTAGCTTCAGGCTGTCTGGTTTAGCATATCCAATGGTGTTGGTGGATACTCAGAGCCCAGAGTCAGGAGTGACATCCAGAACATCCAGACCTGGATACAGGGCAGCGGGCAGCACCTTGGCATGGGTGTCCTCAGAGGTGGCATGTGTGCTCTCCAGGGTGCACGGGAGCTCACAGAGGAGATGAACCAGGGGTGAAGGATTTTGGGGAGTACAGAGTGCAGTGCCAGCTATGGTGACTGTGAACGCAGGGCACAGGCTGACGCAGGGGAACCGTTGTGGTTGTGGCACCGGGCTGCCAGCTCCCAGCCCTGTGACTGCAGGGGAGGAAGTGGCCCCACGCCCGGGTGATGGGGAACTGACACTGTGGGCTCTGTTCTCAGAGGCAGTCACGATGCTGGGGTGCCCTGAGCCAGCAAAGGCCCAGGGCGGGGAAAAACTGGCTTGGGTGTTGCCTTCCTGCACAGTGAGGCATCGTCCGGGTTTTACTGCCTTTTCCGTGTTTGCTCAGAGCATGGGATGTGGGGAAGAGAGAAGTGATGAGCATTGCCCCATGCAGCAACCCCGTGGGTTGCAACCCTCTCTCCTTGCACCATCACCTCTGTCCCCAGCTTGGTTTAGGTGTTTCACCATTTCCCAAGCTCCAGAGGAGCAGAGCGGTTTTGGCCCCAAGTTCTCTCAGTGGCAAATGCTGTATTATGGATGTCTGAGTATGGATTATGGTTCTGAAGTTAATTCACGTGTGGCTAAGTTACTGTTGCTGTGGGAACCTTTAATGCTGAAATCCTTGACTAGCACGTGTAAAGTCAGAGCTTTTTCTGCTCGTCCACACTGGCAGCTCCCTGCAACACAGGGGAGTTGATGTGCTGCCATTTGCTTGGGAAGTTGGCAGATTTCCTCATCAGCCAGGGGATTTTTGGACAAGCAGGGTCTTTCCCATTGATGCTGCTCCTTTCTTTGCTCAAGTTTTTTGGCTTGGGGGAAGTAATCATAGAACTAAGAATGGTTTAAGTTGGAAGGAACCTTATAGTTCATTTAGTTCCAAAACCTTGCCATAGGCAGGGACACCTTGCACTAGACCTGATTGCTCAAAACCCCATCCATCCTGGCCTTGAACACTTCCATGATAGATGACAGCCAGGACCCATGTGCCCACAGCATCCCTGTGGGCTCTCCTGGATCTCACCAGCCAGCCAGGACATACCTCCACAGCATGGGGAATGCAGATGGGTTGCTGAAGCAGGGAACAGGGATCTTGGCAATGTTCCTGAGTATGCAGAAAGGGGCTGGACGCCTCGTTCCCTTCTTGAAAACTTCAGAGCTTTGTTCCCGTGGGTGGGAAGTGGTTTCACAGCCTGCTGCAGGCGCTGAGCAAGCACCATTCATCCACTGGCGAAGGCAGCTTGTGTGGGGTGAACAGGGCTCTGCAGCAGCTTGTGTGGTCATTTAGCAGGGATTTGGTTTGGATGAAGCTCAGCTAGCCCTTCTCCAGGCTATGGGTCTGCCTGGAGGACTGTAGTGTTCATATCACCACGGCTTCAGAGGCTGTATTGCAGCCTGTAGCAGAGAGCAGAGGTGGCTGAGGATGAGGGGGGTGCCCCAGGCTCTGCTGTTGGGATGCTCTGTGGCAGAGTTACAGCAGAGACTTGGCCTGGGTGCCCTTTCCCCTTGAGCTGGTTGGAGATGGAGCTGCAGATCACGCCATCCCTGTGCTCGCTGCTCTGCCCTTGCTGGCAGCAGCAGTGTTTGGAGCATGTTATGGCAGGGGAGCAGTGTTGGGGCTCTCCAGGATGGCGTGGGTAGGGCTTGCTGTGCCAAGGAGCAACCTCATGAGGTCCTCAAAGAGAGGAAAGGTGGCCCTTAGTCTTCTTATTGGGTGGTGGGCTCAAAGCTGTTGTGTCTAGTTGAGAACCAGATCTTTGACATTGAATTATCTCCTGAAATTCAGAGCTCAGCTGTGGCGAGGGAAAGCAAATCACCTAAGAGACATTAGGAAGGGAGAAAGGGAGAACTTCAGGAGGCCATGACCTCCATTCCAGGGTGTCAACATCCCAGGGACACTGGGACCTGTCTCAAAAAGGATAGAACAGGACTGAGACAGGTTCAGAGAATGACAATGGCATAGAGACATGGAAACCTATTGATGAAGCACTGCATGTTCCTGGGCTCCTCTTCAGGTCTCTGCTATTGGAGACAGGACCCTGGGCTAGGCAGACCTTACGGTCTGTCCATGGGTGTTCCAAAGGAGGGAAGCAGCCAAGGGACCTGGAGTTGATGCATGACCACAGCACAGCTTTCCTTCTGGAGGGATGACTTGGCACAAGCAATGGGCACCTTTAATCCAGCTGAAGAGCTGTAGAGACCAGGTTTTGGGTTGGCAGCAGGGCTGGGATTGCAGCCAAGTGATGGCTCGGAGCCTGCCCTGATATCCCTTGTACCTGCTGGGTGTGCAAGGACAGAGGTGGCTCTGGAAGTGCCTGGAGGAACCCACTCCCCAGGAGAAGATTTCTTCTTCTGATGGCCAAATCACGTTACAGAGCTGGTTGGATGTCACAAGTGATGGCAGAACTCAGTGATGGGAGGGAAACTGCTGTGACCCTCAACAGCCTTTCCCCAATCACTGCTCTTTGGGGGGCAGCAAAAATACAGTGCCCTGTGCTAGGGAGGAGAAACCCACAGGGATGGGGGTTGCTTGCCTGGAAGCTGGGCTGATTTGGGATTTCATAGGACACCCTATCCTTGAGGATAAAGCCTGGAGGAGCAAGTCCCCCGTGCTGGCATCCTGCTGGCTTGTGCCTGAGCTGCAGGCTCACTGCCACATTGCTGATGGATGAATACCAGGGCATCCTCTGCTTGCTTTACAAAATACATCCTGTTCCACGGTAGCTTAAGATTTGGTCCAAACCTCGCATGGAATAAAATGGTTATTCCAAGCATCTCTAAATCTGCAGTTCCCAAGTGCCTGTTTTTGCATGCAGGTAGGTTTATCCGCTGCTAAGGGAGGTTGTGCTCTGGCATGGCTTGTGCTGCAGTGGTTTGCTGGCTGCTCTGGCTGCTTGCTGAGACAGATGCAAACAAGGTCACCCCATCACTAGGGCTGAGCATCCTTGGCTCCGAGTGGGGTAACGTGTCCCGGTGAACCGGGATTTCTTTGCTCGAACAGCAGCCAGCAGTGCTCGTGACACTGTGAACGTGCTCAGTGGCTGCTTTAATCCTGTAAGTGCAGATACCAGAGGCCAAGAAAAGCAAAATGTCTGGCTGCTTGGCTTATTAGACAGTGTCTGAGGGGGAGAGGGAGATCCCAAAGCATCAGGGACCTGGAATCCTGACCTGGGAGGTAGCTGGAAAGTCTTCTGTGCGCACATGGCCATGAAGCAGCCTTTCCTTAGGGGCTCCCTTGTCCTCCCCCATCCATTGTGCATCATCCAGCCTTTCTGTGGAGCCTCTGGATTTTGGATTTGTTCATGTGCCTGTTTGGCTGATGCTCTCATTCTTCTTTTCTTTCTAGTTTTCCACCTGTCAAGGAAGGTGACATCCATTGTCCCAGAGAGCTGCCTCCTCATCCTACTGGGGCTGGGCCTGGGGGGCATTGTGTTGGCTGTGGCGAAGAAAGCCGAGTACCAGCTGGAGCCCAACATGTTCTTCCTCTTCCTTCTGCCCCCCATCGTCCTAGACTCGGGGTACTTCATGCCCAGCCGGCTGTTCTTCGACAACATCGGTGCCATCCTCACCTACGCGGTGGTGGGCACACTCTGGAACTCCTTTGCCACTGGCACTGCGCTCTGGGGGCTGCACCGGGCCGGGCTCATGGGTGGGTGTGCAGGGCTGCCCAGCTTGGACCACATCCATGAAAAATGGGTTGGAGGTGCAAAGCACCCTAATTTCATAGCCCACTGTCTCTCCCTGCTGTGGATTCTTAGGAATTATAGCACTAATGGCATCCTGACATCCTGGGAGATGTGCTCTGGGCCTTGGCATCTTGGGAATGGTGCTCTGGCAGGACAGTCAAGCGCGCAGGACAAACGGGCCCTGCTTGGCACTGGGCTGATTCATGTCTTTGCTATTTTTGTCACTGACCTTGGCTAGCGTTGCTGGCTCGCTGCCGTGTTTGCTGTCCTTGGCTGGAGCCACTGGCCCTGGTTGGCCTGGGCTGTGTTTTGAGCTCTCCTGAGACTGAGGAACTGTTTGATACCTGGACCTGAGATGGGGCTGCTGAGCTTCCTTTGGTGGTACAGGGGCAGCAATGCACCTGTGTGCCAAGGGACGTATCCCTCATGCTCCTCTCCTGTTGCAACAAGGATATATTGAGCCCTGCTTTACCAGGGGCACCCCGGAGGTCTGGGAACACTCTCACTGGACCCACCCCAGTGCACTCCCAGTTGAGGTGCTGCAGCTGAGATCGAATGAGGGACAGGCTTGTTTCAGCCTGGTGAGAGTGGCTCAGGAGTGGATGATTCACCTCACCTGGGTTCTTCTGTCCTATCAGATTCAGGTGTTGAAGCTGGGCTGATGGATTTCCTGCTCTTCGGCAGCCTCATCTCAGCTGTGGACCCTGTGGCAGTGCTGGCTGTCTTTGAAGAAGTCCATGTAAATGAGACTCTCTTCATCATCGTGTTTGGCGAGTCTCTCCTGAATGATGCTGTCACCGTGGTGAGTTGCAGCTTGGGGGACCCTAATGTGGAGCCCAGTGTGGTTCAGGGTGCTGGACTTTCCCAGGTCAGAGGATGCAGGTCATGTCCCCAAGCTGGGGGCAGACCCATGCCATGCTCTCTTGGTCTTTCCTCTTTCCTGGGCCCTGGGGAACTTTGCCTGCTGAGATGAACTGTGTCACCTGGCAGGTTTGGGGCAGGAGATGCCTCTTCCACAGGATCCATCCTACTCTTCTAAAGGCAGGGCAATATCCTGCATTCCTCAAAGGATTTGCCTTGCCTGCAGGTGCTGTACAAGGTCTTCAACTCTTTTGTGGAGCTGGGCCCAGCACACATCCACGCCACAGACTACGTGAAGGGGGTGGGTGAGTATGTGCCACACCAGCGGTTGTCCTGTGGGGTGGGTACTGAGCACCCAGGTCTGTCATCTCTGGCCCAGTGGACACATCTTGGCCATCAGCAGAGAATCACAGAATGGTTTGGATTGGAGGGAACCTTAAAGACCATCTTGTTCCAACCCCCCTGCCATGAGCAGTGACACCTTCTACTAGACCAGGTTGCTCCAAGCCCCATACAACCTGGCTTTGAACACTTCCAGGGATAGGGCAGCTACAGCTTCTCTGGGAAACCTGTGCCAGGGCCTCGCTCCCCTCCCAGGGAAGAATGTCTTCCTAATATTCAATCTAATCCTGCCCTCTGTCAGTTTGAAGCATTCCTGCTTGTCCTGTCACTCCATGCCCCTGTCAAAAGTCTTTCTCCAGCTCTCTCGGAGCCCCTTTAGGTATTGAAAGAGGCTCTTAATATCTCCCTGGAGCCTTCTCCAGGCCGAACAACCCCAACTCTGTCAGCCTGTCTCCATAACGGAGGTGCTTTTGGGGATGCTTTGGGATCATCCAAAGCTCCATGCTCCATGAGGTGCTTGGTGGGGACCCGGGTGAGCACACAGGGCTTGGCCAACCCAGCACGATTTGGCCATGGGGCACAGAAGCTGGGCCCATTTGCTTATGGTGCAGATGCGTCTTCTTGTCCCAACAGCCTCATTCTTTCTGGTGAGCCTGGGGGGCACGGCTGTGGGGCTGCTTTTCGCCTTCCTCCTGGCCCTGATCACGCGGTTTACCAAGCGTGTGCGCATCATCGAGCCACTCTTCGTCTTCCTCCTGGCCTATGTCGCGTACCTTGCTGCTGAGATGGTCTCGCTCTCCTCCATCCTGGCGTGAGTACTGGGGTGTTCCCCGAGGGGATCCAGGAAATTGGGGTTGCAGTGCTGAGCAGCAAGAGGCAGCGAGCAGACCCACTCCTCATCTGCCGTAGGGCCATGCCAGCTCCTTCTGCCCCTCTGCAGAGTCACCTTCTGTGGGATCTGCTGCAAGAAGTATGTGGAAGCCAATATCTCCCAGAAATCCCGCACCACGGTCAAATACACCATGAAGACACTAGCCAGCAGTTCAGAGACCATCATCTTCATGTTTCTGGGCATCTCAGCTGTGGACACCTCCAAGTGGGCATGGGACACAGCACTGGTGCTGGGCACCCTGTTCTTTATCCTGCTCTTCAGAGCTGTGGGTCAGTCTGTCTTGCTGTGTGTCTGGCTGGTAGCACCTGGCCCTTCTCATGCCAAAAAGGGGTACTCCCCTAAAAGGTTGGGGTGCAAGGCCAGCCATGGCTCCTGGCTGGGATTTTGCACTGTCTCCAGGAGCAGGCAGGGTTCTTCCAGCATCCTAGGCTCTCCTTCTTCCCTAGGTGTTGTCCTTCAGACCTGTGTGCTCAACCGCTTCCGCCTCATCCCCCTGGACAGGATCGATCAGGTGGTCATGTCATATGGTGGCCTCCGTGGGGCCGTGGCGTTCGCCCTGGTCATCCTGCTGGACAGGGAAAAGGTGAAAGCCAAGGACTACTTTGTGGCAACGACCATCGTGGTGGTGTTCTTCACTGTCATTGTGCAGGTGAGGGTGGGCACTGTGCCCTCCTCCAGTGCTGCTTTGTTGTCCCAGAGCTGGTCCGGGAACCTGTGCTTGGGGAAAGTATCTCTTTTCAAGTGACCTTGGTCCTCAGTGCCTTCTGGCACCCTATCCATCACCAAATTTGCAGGACTGCCATGGCAACTGTTGTGCCATGGGGCACATGGTGGGGCCATGGCCCAAGTTCTTTCCCCACTAGCCTCTTATTCTGGGACTAGCTCCAACGGCAGTGATGGTGTGTGCCTGGACAAGCTGTTCTCTTTACAAAGCTGCTGATGGGCCCTGGCTCTGAGGTTCCTGCATCCCAGGAAGGAGATCCACAGGGACCATGGATATGAGCCTAGGGGAAGGGGGGCTGGGATGGTATGACATGCACAAGGGGTCAGGCTGGTAGGGGCACATGTGTCTGGCACAACCACTGTCCCCAGTCACTTCGTGCTGCTTCTGTTCCCTGTGCCCCAGATGTGTACCCTCTTGCCCTCCCAGTCTTTCCCTTGCCTTCTCCTGCCATTCTAGGGCCTCACCATCAAACCCCTGGTGACATGGCTGAAGGTGAAGCGCAGTGACTACCACAAACCCACGTTAAATGAGGAGCTGCATGAGCATGTAGGTGCAAGAGCCAGAGGCTGCCTGGCTCCCCACACCAGCTGGGCTGGGCGAGGGCCATGCACAGCCTCTGCCCCCCTGGGGCACCTGCAGCCTTGCCACCACTCTCGCCCTCTTCCCCTCACTCAAGGCCTTTGACCACATCCTGGCAGCAGTGGAGGACATCGTGGGGCACCACGGCTACCACTACTGGCGGGACAAGTGAGTGTCTTAGCCAGGATCCTCTGCCAGCCATCAGGTGGGTGGAGGAATGTGCCAGCTGTGGGGATATCGCAGGGTCCCCACAGGAGGACACTCCTGCTGTAGACAGGGCAGCAGGACCAGAAAGCTGTATGTCTGTCCATCAGTCTGGATAGGTACCACCCGGCTGCTGTTGTGCAGCAGATAAGTCCCAAAGGCATCCCAGAGAGAGGTCAGGGAGGTGCTGTTGGGAATGGCGTGGAGCTGGCATTGCTTGCCAAGGCTGAAGCTGCTGGAAGGCTGTGGGGTGTCCATGGCGGTGGCAATGGCCCTTTACCTCCTCATGGATGGAGCTGTGCTGGGCATTGAGGAGGGAACAGCCCTGTTCCTGCCTGGGCAGTGTTTATCTGCAGCACGGCGACAGGAAAAGGATGCAAAAAGCCTGTTTCCTGGAGGGGAAGTGCTCCAGCAGGGCAGCCACACTGGCCCCAGTCCCACTCCCATTGCCTCCCCCAGACCTGCTGGTCTCTGGCTTCCCCTTGGGCAGGGATGAAGGGTCAGCGTGTTCCCTCCCCTCCTGCCTTACCTGGCACAAGTCCTGTGTGCCCAGCCTCCCTTTGTCATGGTTTGAACACTCAGCCTTGCATGGGCAGTTATCCCTGGCCATGGTACACCGTGGGAGTTAAAGTGCCTGTGTCTTCATCTCATGACAGGTGGGAACAGTTCGACAAGAAGTACCTGAGCCAGCTCCTGATGCGGAAATCTGCCTACAGGCTGCGGGATGAGATCTGGGATGTTTATTACAAGCTGAACATCCGTGATGCTATCAGCTTTGTCGATCAGGTAAGGGCACGTGGTGGGGGCCAGGTGGCAGGACGGCCCTGACAGGAGAGGTCCCCTCCATGTATGGTCACATGTGCACCCTCTGGCCAGGCAGTGGGGATCCCCCCAGCCAGCTGGGTCCTTGCTGCCCCAATGCCAGCCTTGCCCTCCACCTCCCAGGGTGGCCACGTGCTCTCGGCTGCCAAGCTGGCGCTGCCCTCCATGCCCAGCCGCACGTCCATGTCGGAGTCGTCAGTCACAAACCTCTTGTGAGTACGAGGATCCCCCGAGCCCCTGGGCAGACCTCGCTGGACCTCACAGCTGCCCTCTTCCCTGGGCATGTGTTGTACCAGGGTTGGCAGGGGGCTGGCACAATGCAGGCATGGAGTCCAGCTGCTCCATCTCCCCCCAGGAGGGAGAGCGGGAGTGGCGCGTGTCTGGACCTGCAGGTGATCGACACGGTGCGGAGCCGCCGGGACAAGGAGGACGCTGCCATGCACCACGTACTGCGAGGGAGCCTCTACAAGCCCCGCCGGCGGGTGAGCACTCCTGGGCCCTGGTGTGTGGCTGACCCTGAGGGGAGCAGCACCCGCAAGAGGAGCAGGGATGGAGGATGCTCTGCAGGGCCAGCTGCTCACCCTGTGTCTCTTTGCCTCTCCCTCGGCCAGTACAAGGCCAGCTACAGCCGTCACTTCATCTCTCCAGATAAACAAGAGCGCCAAGATAAAGAAATCTTCCGGCAGAACATGAAGAGGCGTCTGGAGACCTTCAAGTCCACAAAGCACAATGTCTGCTCCTCCAAGAGCAAGGCCAGGCTGAAGGAAAAGGGCAGGAAAAAGGCAAGTGCTCCCCAAGTTCCTACTCTTTTCCTAGCTCTAAGATTTGCCTTCCCCTGGGATGCAGTCAGAGAGCTCCTTTGGGGTGTAGGTGAGGCACTGGCAGCTCCACAGCCAGCAGTGAAAGCAGCTCATCTCAGTTCTGCTGATGCTGCGTGTGAGCATGCAGGTGTCACATGTGTCCCCACCATGCCAGCACTGCTGTGGGGTGGCTTTTCCCTCAGCAAAGTGGTCCCAAGCCCTGGAGGAGCCCCACATTTGTTTTCCAAGAGCACTCAGCATAAAGCAGCCTGAATGCTGGTGCAGACCCAGTCTCAAAAGCGTGGCACTGCACCTTAAATTGAGCCTTAGGTGCCTTCTCTCGTTTGGAGGCTTTTGAAGCCATGGCAGCTGAGCAGTTTGTTGTAGGGCTATGGGGATGCAAATCATAAGGACTAGGACCACTGACTGCCATCTGCCATGTAACTTGGGTGGGAATCTGCATGGCATTGCTACCCTGGATTGCAGGGCCACCTGTAGGGGTTAGGGCTTTGCACAGGCCTGGTCCCAGCCAGTCCCTCTTCCCTCACAGAAGAACGTCTCTCTGACCAAAGAGGCACCCAATGGCAAGACGCAGAGAAATGTCCCCTGGCAGGAGGCAGGTAAGGCCAGTGACAGGTGAGGCTGGCAGGTCCTGGCAAGGGGACCTGGTGGGATGGGATGGGAGCACCTGCTGTGCCCACCCACTGCCAGCTCCATGGCACGACAGCACCCAGGATTGCACTTGGACCAAATCCTTGTCCCATGGATGCAGTCCTTCCCGCACAGTGTGCCCTATCCTCCAAAACAACTCCCTCTATCTGGCTGCAGCTCCTGTCCTAGTGATGATCAGCTCAGAGGAAGAGGAGAGTGACAGCTCGGAGACGGAGAGAGAGGATGATGAAGGGATTGTGTTTGTCGCTCGAGCCACCGATGAGGTCTTGCAGGGAAAGACAACTCCTGGTAGGCATCGATGGCCCCATCAGGGCAGCTGCCATTGGGTAGCTTTTCCTTCCTCCACCTGTGGAGTAAATTTGCCTCGGCCTGAGCAAAACCAAAGTCAGCAGAGCATGAATGGGAGAATCAGTGTCCTCTGGAGGTATGGCAGAACCTCCCTGGTGTCTCCTGCATCCCTGGGCCAGTGCATGGTGTAATTCTTAGAGTTGTCCTGCAAAAGGCCAGGAGCTGGTCTTCGTGATCCTTGTGGTCCCTTCCAGCTCAGGATATTTTAGGGTTCTATGGCCATTCAGTAGTGGTTGGTTCTGCAATATTTGCAGGGTCCAAGGAGAGACTGAGAGCTGTGCAAGCTCCCTCTCACTGTCCCTCCTTCTGCATCCACAGGCAGCCTGGATGTCTGCCCCAGCCCCTGCATCATCCCGCCATCACCCACCTTGGCAGAGAAGGAGCTGCCATGGAAAGGAGACCAGGCTGATCTGGCTGTTTACGTCTCCTCGGAGACCACCAAAATCGTGCCAGTGGATATGCAGAAGGCTTGGAACCAAAGTATCTCCTCCCTGGAGAGCATCGCCTCCCCACCAGGCATTGAGAGTGGACCTCAGCACAGGAGATTCGCCTGCCCTGTGCTGGAGGAGCAACCCCAGTCTGCGAGCCAGGCAATGCCGGAGCAGAGCTCCTGCTTCCAGTTCCCCAGCCACATCTCCAAGACCGGCCGGTCGCAGAGTGACAGCAGCCCAGACGGCCCTGAGCAGCAGGAACTGCAGCCTTTGATGGCCACGGAGGAGCAGGGCAGGGTGCCACCCACCGTGGAGCCCAGGTGGCTGATGTTCAACAGAGCAAGCCACCTCTGAGGCACCCTGTGGATGGGGAAGGGGCTGGGGGCTGCAGACAGGCTGTGACCTGCTGACCGCTCTGCTGTCTTGCGTTGTAAAGCTTGTGTGTGTCTTCACAAATTCCAGGAGTGGCAGGAGAACCCAGTACTCCTCCTGGAGCTGCACACCAGGGCAGGTTTTGCTCATGCACCTGCTGATGCACACCTGGTCAATAACTTGGCTTTGTGCTGCAGCAGCAGGTACCAGCCCCATGCACCCAGGGAGGCACAGACCCCAAATCTTATTCTTCCTCTCTGGACCCTACCCATCTCAGCAGCTGGGAGGATAGAGATGTTCCTCCCAGGGCTGGGATCCCAACTGGACTCGATCCTGTTGTGGCTGTGCTGCCCTGAGGTGTGGGGGTGCTGGCTAATGGGCTGCTCTTAGGTGTAGGAGTATGAGGTGATCTTCAGCCTGGCTGTGAGTAGAAGACCTCTGGAGAAAGGACTGGGAGTGGCGGCCAGTGCATGAGAGCCCATCCACACCCAGTGACCGAGCTATTGACTTCAAGGTGGCTACAGTGCTGGTTCCTCACAGCATGCATGGAGTTCAGCCAGGAGCCCAGAGATGGGCTCCTTGCCACGGCAGCTCTGTGTTCCCCTGGTTATGGAGCCACCACAGAGGCAAGGCCATGACCTTCTCAGGACTGGGAGCAGAGCTCCTGGAGTTTGGCTCCACCGGGAGCTGGACTAGTGAACTTGTACGCACAGGGACTCTGGCAGCCAACCTGCTGAGCCAGCCTCACGCCTGTTGTCTGGATGTGTTCCCAACACCTGCAGTGTTCAGCATTCTGGCTTTGCTAGGAGGCAGCTGCCCTGCACAGCATCCTTGGCACTCATCCTGCCCAGGTCCCAGTCCCTCCAGTTGTCTGGGCCCCATCATCTGGGAGGGCTGGCCACGGTGCAAGGAGTGGAGGCAGCAGCAGGTATAAATGTACATCAGGAACAGGGGTGCTGGGTGTGAGCTGAGTCCATCTTCAGAAGTCTGTCCCCACCACCTGCCTCCCAGCCACCCCTCCTGAGGGGTGGCATCCAGTGGCAATGGCCCACATAGTGCATTATTCCTGGTGTGACCCCAAGGGCCAAGAATTGCTCCCCAAGGACTGCTCAGCGTACAAAAGAGCACAATGGCTGGGCACTGGCAGTGCAGGAGGGTTGGGGACACTTCTTTTAGGGAAAAATGGGGACTTGGCCTGTTAATGTCCCAAAGTGGGTAAAAAACTGCCTGTTCCAGCTCTGTGGGTGTGCTGAGACAGCAGGTGCCAAAGGAGACATTTGGATGCACTGGGTGGGTGAGCCTAATGTGGGGGAAGTGAGCTGGTGGGAGCCCTTGCACTGGTGACAGGGCTCGGCAGAAACCCTTTGTCTGTTCCAGCAGATGAGCATGAGGTTTTTAAAAGGTTTTTATATAGTTTTGCATTTCAGGTATGACTTACTCTGATTTCTGATATTGGGCCATATTAAATCTTAGCTGGGTCAGTGTTTTCTGTAGCCATGGGCACTACAAATGACTCAAGACTTAATATCTTATTTGCAAGAATATTGTTATAATGTGAGAATATATGCAGAGTATTTTGTAATGTTCAATAAACAGGAGTTGGAGCAGACATTGAAGTCTGGACTCTGCTGTCTGGGAACCTCTGCCCATCCTGGTTCGGTTCTCCTTCGCAGGCACTGTGTCTCCTGTGCCTTTCCATTCTTCTCCACTTGAGGCCCCAGCCCCCCTCTCAGCCTCGATGTGCCTAAATGGATTTCCTGGTTTCCATAATGTTTGTGGAAAATGTGAAATTCTTTCCAAAGAGGTGCTTGCCTGCAGCCGTGGCCAGGCTGTGCAGAGGGAGCAGCCAGCCCTTCTGCCTGGAGTGGTGGCTGCGGCGCAGCAGCATTGTGCTGGGAAGCCACATCTTCCCCTGTCTGTGCCACCTCTCTCCTTGCCAAAAATCTGCTTCAAAGGGGTCTGTTTCAGGGTATTCTGGATCACAGAAACCTCCCTGCATTGGTATGTGCTGGTTTTACTCTTCCCTTGATCTTCTGCCTCCACTTTTCCTGAAGGAGAGTAAGTGTGGTTTACTTGATTCACGACACGGATATTTGGCTTGTATTGAACCTGGCATCTACCATCAACCCCAGGTCTTTTTTGGCAGGGTCAAATACAGCTTCTAGTCCCATGAGCTTTGCGCTGGCCCCTGTGGAAGCTCTTGCTGCTCCTGACATTCCTTGCCTGCCTTGCATCCCACCGGCAATGATGCTGGCTGAGCTGTGCTCTGTATGCTGGACCTCACTGCCAGCCTCTCCTGCAGACACGATTACTTTGGCAGTGCACCAGGTTGTTTCCTGGAAGTGGTGAGTCTGGCCTTCAGGTTCCTCAGAGGAGGGAAAGTAGACACCTCAGCTTTGGGAAATTCTGGTGCTGGTTGCTGCTGTCTCACATGGATATCTGAGCCTAGAAGCTAATGTTTGTGTAGGCTTTCCATGCCACTAGCCAGTCACTTGGAGCCCCTTCTTCCCACCCTCGACCCTAGCCCTCTTGTGAGCAGGGATGGTGGCTCCTACTGCACCCTTCCCCACAGGGTTTTGTCATTATTACACTTGTATTTCACTTTACACCATTCCGCCTGCACAGGATTGCTCTGATCTTTCCAGTACATCACAGAGCTGTCTCTTTCAGCCTAAAAATACTAAAGTGCTTCAGTGGAAAAACACAAGGAACGGACCAAACCACAAACACATGTGCCCAAACCTCTGCTTCTCCAGGACAGAGTAAGGCACAACCAGAGGAGCTGCTCTGCTTGTCAGACTGTAACCCGGAACATACAACCATCTGACTGTTACTGTAAGCAAACCCCATCCCAGAGCTGGCAATCACAGACCTGTCATTTTGCATGCAGACTTCTGTTAAAAGCCTGCTGTTCAACATTCACATTTTTTCCACAGGGATTTACTTTCTCCAATGCTCAGATCTTCCACTTTCTCTGTGGTACCAAAACCTGTGAAGTCAGCAGGAGATGTAAGGCAGCATCAGCTGGATGGAAGAGTTGTGGGCAATGGGTTGGTGTTGGCTCTCTTCCAAGTGAGTATTAAAATGACCACCTTGCTGCTGCACAATGCAAGTGGGATCATCATGTAAATTTTAGGCTGAAAGGGACTTGGGAGGTCTGTGGTCCAACCCCAGCTCCAAGCAGGGCTGATAGCAAAGCTAGAGCAGGTAGCTCAGAGCCCTCTCCTGTTGGATTTGGAATGTGGCCAAGGATGGAGGTGTCAACTGTCCCTGTCCCAGAGCCACACCACAGCTGCACAAGGCTTGCACAGAATGAATTTCTCCTTATGTCCAGCAAACACTTCCCCTGGGGCAGGTTCTTCCTGTTCCTTCTTGTTCTTCCATGTGTGTCTCCAAGAAGAGCTGGGATCTAGTTTCTGTGTGTCCCCTTGTAGGTAACTCCCCTCTGCCCTGTCTTCCTAAAGCTGGTTTTCTCCAACGTTATATATATATATATGTACTTGATACACATATTTTGGGGACACATCAGTCTCTTCCTTGCCCCTTCCTGCTCCTGTCCATCTGTGCAGGCATTCATCTCACCTGGATACGATCAGACGGAACACCTCTTCTGAATTCTCCTGCATTTGCCTTCCTGCTCTTTACAACTGAAGGAGCTGTCCCTAATCCCTGCTTTCAGTGGAACCCTTCCATGCCTGTTGGTGCAGCAAACAATTCGTTTGCACTCTGGCATCACCTCTGGAGTGGGGACGCAAGCCCTGGCCCGGGTCTGTCCTGCAGCACTGGCTGGTGAAGCCCTGCAGAAGCTGCTCGGGATGCGAGCTGGCCGGGGCTGTGCAGCGAGCGGCTGGTGACGGAGCCGGGATCAGTTGGCAGCCGGGGAGGATAATGAGGAACAGATTTGCGCTGGGCAGTGGTTCCCATGCTGCGTTCCAGGGCAGAGCGGCCAGGATGGGAGAGCCTTTGTGCTCCGCGCTGCACCCCTCCGGTGCGTGTCGAGCCAGCCCCTCGGCTGCCCCGTGTCTGCTCGACGGCTGCCGGCAGTGACTGTCCCCGGGCTCCCCGCACAGCTGGGCACCCTCTCCAGCCTCTGTGCCACCCGCCGGGCTGCAGGGCTGGCCGGGAGGCTTTCCCCACGCCCCGGCTGTGCAGGGGAACAGGCTGCAGTGTGGACTGGCTGAGGACAGATAAGATCAGTGAGATCTTTAGGTCAGCAGGAGCTGGGTCAAGTGATCCATACCTCCCTTCATGATTCGGACTTTCCTGCTTTTGCCCTGGAGGAGCAAAGTGTGGGAATCTCTGGAGGACTGTGTGACCAGGCTGCTGCTCCCAGGGACTGCTACAGAACAGCCAGGATGGATGGCAATGTGGTGGGGGCTTTGATTTTACAAGCACTGCAGATCCCAGAGTTGTGATCTCTGCAGCCAGCAAGAGCTGTTCCTCACAGCCACCAGGAGGACAAAGATCCCTGAAGAAGCCACCTGGGCTCCTCTCACCTCGTCTTCTCCTGCCATCTGTGGACACACAACCAGGCTGTCCTGAAGGTAAATGAAACCTGTGGTGGGTTAGTTGGAGAGAGGAAGGGTGCTGAGGGCCCTCTGGGGAGGTGGCCACTCAGCCCAATTGGTCTGATCTACATCAGACCACAGGTCACCCCAAGCTTGCAGAAAGTCCATGAAGGAAGGCTTGGAAAGGCCGTGGGGTTACCAGTAGAGACTTGTGGTTGCAGCAGCTCTGCAGCAGCTCTGCAGTATCTGTGCTTTCTTCTCTCACAGCAATGTGGGGCAATCCCTGCTGGCTCACAAGCTTTGCCTCTTGGAGCCCAGCTAAGCCCACACTATTGAAGTTGGAGAGCCAGTTAAAGCTTTGCTTTGGCTCCTTGGCTTACTGGGAGGAAGTCAGCTTCTGGCTGTGCACGCACCTGGGGCCTCACCATGTGTGGCTCCCTGTTAGGTTTTGGGCTCTGCGGCTCTCATAGGCAGCTGCATGAACTGTGGGCTCAGAGATGCCCCAAGAGCCCTCCTCGAGGCACGGCTGGTGCTGGGGCCATGTGAGCATCACTTGTGCAGGGGTCACCCCCTCCAGGTTTCTCCTGCACACTTGGCTTCTGCCTACTCTCTTAGAAAATCCCATTTCCCAGAGCCAGAATATCCCCTTGTCTACCACATACATGCACGTAGATACACATATTCCCAGCAGACATCCCCACCCTCTTCTATTTACGGAGAAAGCTGACAAAACCTTCAGAAAGGTACCCCAGAAAGATGGGAAAAAGGAAGAAACAGCTCTGAAGGTCAGTAAGTGTTATGTTTCCCCATGTGAGTGTGGGGCTGGCTGACAGCAGCCGGCCAGGGACGGAGCCGGGGCCGCAGGGCTGTGCAGGTGGGACAGACGGCTCCAGGGACTGAATCCACGGCCCTGCCAGGCTCGCTCCGATCTTCACCTTATCCTGCTAGGGAACAGACCGCACTGTTATAAACGTTTGACTTTTTTTTTTTTTTTTCCCTTAGTAAAAACAGCTTTAGAAGCAAACAGGAAATGACAGACCGAAGGAGCGCAGCGAAGGGGGGGGAAGTCAGGCAGACACCTCGCTGTGCTTGGGTTTGTCTGTAAACCCACCCCTCACCCAAAGGCAGCCGCAGTGGGGCGGCCTGGGGGGGCCCGAGGGCAGCGGGGGAGCGCGTCCCCTCGGCAGAGGGGCTGGAGCTGGGTGCCCGGGGACCGCGGGGAGGCGGGAGAAGCGGGAGAAGAGGGAGCGAAAGGAGGAGCGG
>VWZF01000921.1:83807-107989 GCA_013396755.1 Sclerurus mexicanus | reverse complement strand
GGGCCCCGGGCAGGGCGGGCGCGGCCCGAGCGCGGGGATTCCCTGAAAAGTGCGGTTTTGGGGGAAAGCTGGAAGTGTGTTCGTGGTTGTTTCTGGCCTCCTTTGGTGTGCAGCGCGGTCTGCTCCGCTAGGCTCCCTCCCGCTGCCCTGCTGGGCCCGCTGCGGTGGGAGCTGCTCACGCCCTTCCTCAGACACCTTCGCCTCACCCGGCAGCAAACGCAGGGAGGGGCTGCAAAACATGACCCAAAGCCAAAGGTGGTTTTTGTCACCGTGGGCGTGGTGCGACGCGGGCACAGGTTGCCCAAGCCTGGCAGCGTTCAAGGCCTTGAGCCCCCTGGCCTGGAGGGAGGCGTCCCCACCCATGGCAGGGCGTTCGGGACTAGCTCATCCTTAAGGTCCGCTCCAACCCCTTCACGTCCTGTGGTTGTATAAAGAAGGAAGAAGCAGAGAACACACACTTGTATGGATCTGTGGTGGGAAGGAAGCTCTGGAACCGCCTGTCCCCCCTCCTGCCGAGCTCCTCCAGAGGCTCACGGCCTCAGCTTTACAGCGCTGTGTGAATCCTACAGGGCTCTAATCCCCCCTTCCCAGGGCTGCTCTGCAGCTGGCCTTACCCCGGCTCAGTTTGCGAGTAGAGAAGTCTCTGCAGGGAGGGAGAGAGCGGCAGCGGTGATGGAAGAAAGGCAGGTGAGAGGGAACCAGGGAAACTGATGACAGGAGGCAGGAGAACCAACATCCGCCCTGCCTGTCTGAAGGGGAAGCTGCTCATCTCCTTCAGGACACGTTGTTATTGCTGCTGATGGCACGGAATCACACGGTTTCCTGGTTTCCTGCTGGTGCTCTCCAGCCCCTGTGGGGTGGACGGGAGGTGCCCATCCCAGCTGGCACAGCATCTCAGTCGTGTGCCCCTTCCCGCTGCAGGGTCCTCTCCCTCCAGCCCACAGTGGAAACGAAAGGCTCCTGGTGTAGGAACTGTGAACCACATCACACCACCTCCTCCAGGAACCCACTGTGCCCTGTCCCGTCTGCTCTGTGCTCCTGCTTGGCATCCTTGCTGTAAGCGTTCCCTGAGGTTCCTCCTCTAATTGCCAGCTGTGGATGTTCCATGGCAGACTGCTCCTATGCCTGTCAAACCAGCCCTTCCCAGTGGCATCTGAGGAGCCTTCCCATCACCTCCTGTGCTCTGGAACTGCAGACAGCAGAGTTGGCTCCAGACTCCCCTGGAGAGAAGACCCTGACCCCAAACTGCTGTTTGCCCGCTTCAGAGTGACTTGAACGGCCTGGAGCCTTGCAGAGCTGCTCTACTGAGACTGAGATGGATGGCTGAGATCTTCCTCAGCTGCTACAGGCTGGGCAAGGCTGGTGGGAGACAAAGCAGGTCTCTCCTGTACCAGAGGACACTGTCACTCAGCTCTGAGCTGGTTGCCATTCCCGTGTAAGAAACACCAGCTGGATTACAGGTACTTTGAGAAGCACCTGGAGGACCCACAGTGGGACTGCTAGAGTTCAGTGGACAACACAGCCCAGATGTAACAGGCACCATGAGAGCTGGTCCCTGGGAACGCCCACGTGGCTCTGTAAGGCACTGGCTGCAGCTGGAGCTGCACCTTGGGGCTATGGCTCTGCCCCAGGGAGTGCTGAGCTAACCTAGCTGCTCCTCTGCTTGCCCGATCTGGAGGAGCAAACTGCAGGCAGGTGAGAGCTTTCCTTCTCTCGAGAGAGACTGCCATGGGAGAATGGTTTGCAGGATCTGCTGGGATCTGCTGGGCACAGGCTCTGCAAGTGTTGGCTGTAAGTGTTTGGGTTTATGAGGGGCTGGGTGGGCTGGATGGGGGCTTCGCAGAGTGTGCACCCAGGGAGAATAGCAGCTCTGGGGATCAGAGCTCTTGGATCAGAGTCCCTGACTGTCATCCCAGGTAGGACCTGGCTGCTGGACCTGGCTCTGCAAACTGTGGGGCAGAGACTGCAGCCAGTGGTCAGAGAGGGGGTCCCCACCCCCCTGGTTAGAGTGGTCAGTCCTTCCTCCTAGAAGGGCATAGTTGGATTTAGGTTGGTTTTGGAAAGAGAAGGGATGAGTCTCCAGCTCAGAAGTGTGTCCCACACCTTGTCTGGTAATGGTTGGTGCTTAGTGGGATGTACCTTCTCTTGGTGTGGCCTGGGCACGTGTCTTGTGGGTGCTGGTTGCTCAGGTATGAGCTGGGCACAGAGCAGGGACACAAGTGGGGAGGGCTCCTGATGGTGTGGAGCCATGGAGTGGGGTGTCTGTCATCACAACCCTTGTTCTCTGGAGCAGACCTGGAAAGCAAAGTGGGCCCTGGCAGCTGTGACTGAGGACAGTATTTGCAGTAGTGTGTGACCCTGTGCTCCATGTCTCCCGTGTCTGTGGGAGAGGGGCTGGGACAGGAAGGGTGTGGGTGCTCACTGACATGTCTAGCTCAGACGTGAGTGTGCTGTCTCAGAGAGTAAACATGTGCTGTGAGGACTAAACAGCATGCAACATCACTGCCAGCAGGGAAGGTAAACAGATGACTCTCCTGCGCCATTAAATACATGGGCTCTGGAGAGATACGGGCCAACTCTTCAGAGAAAGCTGATCTGTTGTTCTGTTCAGAGACATTGTTGAGTTTTGAAGCAGCAGTTCTGAAACCACAGCTGGATTTCTCAGCCAAGAGCACTTTGTTCTCAGCAAAGGCTGACAGTGCCTGAACTCCACAGAGACAGACAGGCAGCTCCTCTTAAACCATTTAAGCTATCTTGACTGCACCCACATCCACAGAGGTGTGCCTCTGCCTGTCTCTGTGTCCTACAGATCTCTATGCCAGGCTCCTGGGGAGTAGGAATCTTCTCTCCCTTATACTCATGTCCTGCTAACCAGTGCACCTGCCTAATTCTTCAGAGCACCGGGACGCTGAGACCCAGCACCCAAGAGTAGCACCCATTGCAGAGGGGAAACACCTTGGGTTGTGGGTGCTGTAGAGAAAATGTGCCTACTAGGAGAGTGCCTGATTGGAGCAGGAGCCCTGGTTTCCATCCAAACCCTGCTCCTACCTGTGCTGTCTGTGTTCATGACTTCAATGAGATGTGTCTGGAGACTGTTGTAAAGGCATTAACCCATGAGTGTTGTGCATCATGGCCACTTCACAAGGCCTGGAGGCACCTGTGGCCCACCCAGCCCAAAGGTCAAGGAACCCAAAGCTGCTCAGCATGAGATGGGTGTCCTGGGTGTGTGCAGAGGCAGGACTCTGTCCTATGGGCTCTGGTAGTGATCGATGCCAGCACTGGGCTGTTGCTGAGCCAAGACCCTGGGGCACTTGGGGATGCCTAGAGCTAGTCTAACTAGTAAGTGCTCTGCATATATGGAGTCCAGCTGGCTTGTCTGGGAAGGCACTGTGTGTCATCAGAGTGTGCCTTATTATCTGGGCAGAGAGGCTATAAGGCTGGCATTCCCCTGCCTGGATTGCTTCCCTGTGGGACTGCACACTATGAGCTTGCAGATAGAATCATAGAACGGTTTGGACTGGAAGGGACCTCGAAGTTGCAACCTTTCTGCCCAGGGCAGGGATGCCACTGACTAGATCAGGTTGCTCAAAGCCCCATCCAACCTGGTCTTGAACACTTCCAGGAATGGGGCACCCATAGCTTCTCTGGGCAATCTGTGCCAGTGCCTCACCACCCTCTGAGTAAAGAATTTCTTCCTAAAATCTAATCTAAACCTCTCCGCTTTTAGTTTAAAACCACTCCCCATTGTCCTATCACTCTCTGCCTTCATAAAAACTTGATCTCTCTTTTTTTGTAAGACTCCTTTAGATACGAAGGCTGCTCTAATATCTCCCCAAAGCCTTCTCTGCTTCAGGCTGAGCAGTCCCAACTCTCTCAGCCTGCCTCCATAGCAGAGGTGCTCCAGCCCAAGGATCATCTTTGTGGCCTCCTGTGGATCTGATCTAACAGGTCCATGTCATTTCTGTGCTGAAGGATTCCAGACCTCCATGCAGTATTCCAGGTGGGGTCTTGTGAGGGCAGAGGGGGAGAATCACCTCTCTCAACATGTTTTGCAGCAGACTGATGTGTGAATTTTTTTTATTATTATTTTTATCTCCCCCCAACCCCTTTCCCTTGTGGCACACGTGGGTATTTGAGACCCCTAAGTGGGACATTCGTTACTTCTGTCCCTATAAAACACTTCCTATAAAGCCTCCTGATGGTTAACTGTGTGACATGATTGCACGTGACTCTGAACAACATCTTGAATTGTAGCTGGAGACCTAGTAATTGAGTTGCTCCTGTTCCTTCAGATGGTGAGTGTGACCAGCTGTTGTTATGTAGTCTCTCCTCCAGTCCTTCTGGGAAATCACACCGTGATTATATTTCTGGCTTAAGAAACTTTTTTCCCTAATCAGACTGGGCCTCACAAAGAGGTTGCCACTTAGTGGTAATTACTCGCTTTAGAAGCTGAATGTCTCCTGAGGATTGCAAATAGCGGATTATCAAATTAATTAGTTAAACCAAGATGTGCTTTTGTGAAGCCAAGACCTGCTTTACTGGTGATCTGAAATAAAGGTTTAAATGTTATTAAACTGCATACAACTGGCTCTTGTCTCCCTAATGGGGAGAGAGCTAGTTCTTTCCTGAAATGTTGTTGGTGCAAAGGGCTGCTTGAAGCTCTCCTTGCTGCAGCACTTGTTGCTTTTATTTCACAATATCTTTTTTGAGCAAAATCTATCACTGGTTTTAAGGCACCTCCTTGAGCTTGGGTCTAATGCTGCTTCTTGGTGGCTTCCTATGCTTTTGTAGGCTGCCACTGAAAGGGGAATAGGGTTGGATTTGGACTTGGGTGATTCCTGTGAACCTCTTCCAAGTCAGGATATTCTATGAGGGTTCATGGTGGATAGGTTGGTGGAATTTTAATGTAGCTTTCTTGAAACTGTACTTTCAGTGTACAGCTTAATCCATGGGATGTCTGCATTGCCATGTCTGTGGACATGGGAGCTGGTGATGATCACCCAGTCTGGTGATGAGAATCCTGAAAGCAGATTCAGGGGCATCCACTGATCAGTGGGTTAGCAGAAGCTGTAGGTCCTGGAGTACTGCTTTGCCACAGCCTGCTTCTGGGCTCTCCTTTCCCTCAGAAGTCTCTGTGGCCATAGGAGGTTCCCTATGCTGGGGACTGCGCACTAAATTAATGTGGAGCTCATGGTGGTATTTTCCTAAGAGCTGTTGGCCACTGTAGTATAATCATCCTGCTAATATGCATATTGCACAACTTCCCCTAGGTCAGGAGATGTCCTTATCTGGCATCTAAAACATCTGTCCTGTGTTTCTTCCAACATAGCTGAATCCTAATCATAAAAGAATTGAGCATTTCCTGATTTGCACAGCTGAAAATAAGCAGAACTCTGCTAGTGTTGACTCAAAGGCAGAGGTCCTTTCCCTGCCTCCTACCTCTGTCTGCACTCTCTCCAGTTCTTGCAGGGCTCTAGGTTGTGGTACTGCTTCAGGCACTTGAGAAATACTGCAGCATCAGAAACCAGACCAAGAAAAGAGGAAAGGGACAGAGGGGAAAGAGATGAGGGTCTGAAGTTATCAGAACCCTTCTCCCACCTCCTTCTCTTTCAACTCTGGAGAGGCCCCACAGCCTTCAAAGTTGGGCTCCCCATTCTGCCTGATGTCAGTGTCTGCTGCCTTTTGCTATATTTAACCTCTGGGACAGGTAGTGCTTAGCAATACCCAGCAGCTGCTCAAGGTGGGTTCCAAAGAGGTTCCCTAGGTGTAAAATTGTCCCTCAGTCTATGCAAAGGACTTGGGTCTGCTGGATGAGAAGCTGGAGCACCCAGATCTCTGCGAGAATGGATGACAGCAGCCTTTTGCAGTGGCTCCAGCAATTAAACCCACCCTGAGGAAGGCGCAGGCCTCGCGCAAGAGTGAGGAGACAGTGTAAGACTGTGCTGGGGAACAAGCACGGCATTGTTGTCAGCCTCAGTCAAGAAGGGCTTTTTAACACCCACTGAAGTGCTGGCTACAGCTGTCTCCCATGTGCTTGTGCAGGAAATGCATCTACAATGCAGGAGAAGAGGGAAAGGCCACTTTGCAAATAAAAAAAAAAAGAAACTATATTAGGATCCAGCCATGAGTAAACAACAGTAAGATGTTCCCTTTAGTGCTGTGCCACGGCACAGGAAATCACGTCACTGCCTCCAACTGCGGTGGGAGTGAGCTGAAGTTGGGCTCCTCAGCCTGGAAATCTGTATGGGTGAAGGTGCTCCTGAGCTTTGAGTGTAGTGTAGGAAAGGGAGGAGGTGTGAGGTTGGGCTCTAAGCTGCTCCCATGTTCAGCAGCCTGTTCCCCCTCTGCCTCTATAAATGTATATCTACAATGCTGACTTCCTACATCCCCCTGAGTTGTGTTGGCTTGGGAGCTTGTGAGAAGCTTTCAGTTGTCATGGAAAATGGGATAGGAACCAGGCTCTGTGTACTTCTGTGGTGCCTTCCTCATCTGTTTATGGGGATGCTGCAAGCTCCTACATGAGCCCCTGAAAGTGTCACTTTTCTCTTTCTGGCCATCAAAGAGCTAGAATTAGGTGGCTTGACAGTGTCTTACCTGCTAACTCAGAGCTAAAGGAGATGACAACCTTGTTCTCCCAGGTTCCTCATCCTCTTGCTATGAATATGATGGAAAAGGAAAGGCTGTCCTGCATCCACCGACAAGATCTAAGATCTCAAGTGAGTTGTTGCAGATGACAATAACTAGGTAGTGCCTGTGCTAGGTTGTTAATACCCGTTGCAATGGCAGGGATGCTCTCCTTCACCCAGTTTGGGATTAGCAACTGCTGTCACCTCACATGGGCATTGCCTACAGAGGCAGGGCTCTGCTCATGTGGGGAGGTGATTGGCTCTTCCAGGCCGTGGGGGAGCCTCTGCAAGCACAGGGTGTTTGCAAGCCAGCTGTGGACAGTGAGACAGCTGCTCAGCTGTGGTTGCTGTCAGTGTCGCTGCCCTTTTTAGGAGGACATCTCTTTTTGCTTAAGGAAAGCAAACTGCAGCCCTGCAGGGACAGTTATCTGTCCTTGCTGCCCACAGGAAATGCAGCAGCACACCAAGCAGCAGGTGGGTTGAATGGTTGGCTTTGGGGCTGTTCAGTTGCTGCTTAGGTCTGGAAACATGCTATAAGGCCATCGCATGCAATGGGTTTTAGGACCAAGTGTTGGCAGTCCTCCCTGGGAAAGGAGTATGTGAAGGTGGTTTTGAGCTGGACCAGCCTGTGTGGGCTCTGCTGCTGGCCCTGCAGAGCAGGGCTTGGGAAGGCTGTGGAAATCTGCCCATTGAGCCAAGGCAGCAGAGGTGTTGGTAGCAGTTGCTCCAGGTTCATCAGGCAAGTACCTTGTGCTGCTCTACTGAGCTTGTCCATCAGGACATGTCTTCCCTCCTGCTGTAGGTCGGAGTCACCTTTCCTCATTGTATGCATTGGTTTATATAACCTCTCCCAGAAGTGGGGACAACCAAGTACCAGCACTGTGGTCTCCCTGATGGAGGGTCAAGTCCCCACTGACCATGCCAAGACCATGCACTGCTTGGTCTGGGGAAGCAGTTTCTCATCCCAAGCCCTGCACGTCGTGCCCAGGGCTCCAAAGTTTTGCCTGTGTGTCACTTCCCGCCCTGTTTCCCGTTACACAAAGCCTTTGTGTGTCAGCAGATCCTGGGATGCCCCGCGGCACCTGCCTCTCTCCTCCCTCTCCGCCTCTGTGGCTCTGCCCTTTCCCGTTGTCACTTCTGTAGGCTGCTGCCTGCCTGTTTGGTGACCTTCCCAGTGCTCGGGCACTGCTTTTGGCCCCTGGCCATCTTAAACAATTAATGGAGGGGTGGAGAAACTTGCCGTGTTAAATTACTTCCTCCTTTGGGAGGGGGTGAGGTCTCCACATCTCTTTCCCGATCCCAATGCAGTTTGTTGCTGTTGCCTGAAGCGGTCACTGCTCTCTGTTTTCCTTCTAGAAGTTAGGAAAATATTTCAGGGCACTCTATTTCTCCTCATTTTGCTTAACCTGCAGCGCTGCCTCAGGATCTCGCGGAGCGGAGAAACTTCTCTGGACTCGGAGAAAAACAAGCCCAGAGGAGGCGGAGGGGGGGTGGCCGAGGTGGGGAGGATTTTGCTGGAAACCTCCTTGGGAAGCTGGAGACTTTCTCGGGATGCCTGCCGTGGGCTTGTTCTCCTCTAGCAGCTATTCAGATCTTCCCGGGCGAAGGCAGCTCCCTGCCACGACGCGCCCGCATTAAGCGGGTCTGTGCGGCGGCCCCGGCCGTGGATATCAGCGATGCCGTAAGGAGCAGCCCAGCAGCGACTCTGGCTCTGCCCGTGTCCCCAAGGTCCCCGCAGGGCTGGCGGACACGCACCCTGCTCTCGCTATGCCCCTCTGCCGTCTAGCGCTGGAGTTGGCTGTCAGAGAAACCTTCGAGGTCCCCTGCTCAGCCCCGGTAGTGTCATGAGTTAGATTAGTTGGAGCTGTGCTGGGGGCGGTGAGGGCTTGGATTACAGTCCAGAACTCAAAGTGCTTCGGTGGTTCACGTCGGAGGGGAGAGGAGACGCCCCGTCGCACACATGGAGGAAAAAGAGAAAAGACGCTGTCTTTGGAAGTGAGGGGCAATAAAGGAGGCCGGGAACATGGTAAGGAAATCTCTGCGAAGGGCTCTTGCCGTGGGCACGAGCAGGGCTGTGCGGGATGGAGCTGCTATCGGGGCAACCTGCCTGGAGCCAGCGCACGGTGCTAATGCCGGGAGTGGAAAACGGCTCTTGGCACTTCCCGTTACTCGGGTGGTTACCTTTGGTGCCAGTCCTGAACGATGGCAGCAGGGACACGGAGCTCTTGTTGGCACTGACGCCCTGCGAAGTGCCTGCCCATCGGGGTGCAGTGCTGGAGTGAGGAGCTGGGATGGGGCAGGTCTGGCAGGGCCCTGTCTTTCGGGCTGCCTGGATGCTGGGCTCTCCTCCTGCCCTCAATCTTTGCCAGTCCTGCTCTGGAGCTGGGGGCACTCCTCCATTGCAGAGCCTGGGGAACAGGAGAACATAAGCTTCTTTTCTTCTGCCCAGGGTGGGCATTTGGAGATCAGAGAACCCTTGGAGCCGGGCAGGGACTCTTCCCTTCCAGTGTCAAGTTCTGCACGTGGGGATCCTTGTTTGGGGAGGGGTGAGGCCGGTGAGCCCAGCGGGCAGCTGAGTACCTGATCCCCTGGGAGTGGCTGCAAGGTTGTCTTCTGCCCAGCCACCCTGGTGCTGCCCTGCAAACAGAGGTGCCCAGCCCTGAGCTGGCAGAGGCTGGAGGGATTGCTGGCCCTGTGATGAGATCTCATTGAGCACCAGTCTGGCTTCTGATGGTTTCCTCCTGGGCTGAGGCTGGGATCTGTGTGCCCTGCAGTCCTAAATCTCCTGGAGGTGACCTGCTGTGTCATGGGCTGCTTCCCCACAGCAGAGGGAACAAAGTCCGTGAGGGGCACAAGCAGCTTACATTGCTGCTGTGCCTGGCAGTGACTTGCTCTTTCTTAAAAGTTCAGCTTCTGAGCCTGGAGAAGCTTGGCTTTCACTGAAGGATGAGTTGACTAACTTCTGGCTTCTGCAACCTGAGCTAACCTTATAGACCCATGTCTTTTCCCTTTGCCACCCTCCAGCTCCTCTGCAGAGTATTCTGTGGTGCTCTGTGCCCTCACATGCCTATGTCAGAGCCATGGTGTGCTTTCCTCTCCCATCCTGCTGTGGAGGGCTGCAGGCATCTTACTTCTCACTTCTCCATCCCAGTCAGGAGACTTCTTTCCCTCACCCAATGCTTTGTGGGTTCCTGGCAACTTTTGGTCTATGCTGGTTACTGTATGAAGTTGAAATCGAAGACGAGTGCTGTTTGGGGCTGTGCAGGGTGAAGGCCATCCTTTGCAGTCCCATGGGCTGCATTTTGCCAGAGGGGCTGGAGTAGCACTTGTGAAACTCTGCTCCGAGAGGCCTGAGACAGAGACCAACTGCTGCTAATCTGCTCCTGCAAGCTGGAGGTGACTTTATCGCCGGTTCAGGTCCTCCTTCACGTTGTTCTAATGTGGGATGCAAAAGCTGTTGGAAGCAGGGTCTTTTGTGTAGGGCAGTACTATGGCCGGTCCAGGTGCCATGGTGGATTGTGGGCATGCAGGGACCATGTGCCTCTCAGGTGCTCAGCGCAGCTGGAGGAAGCAGGAACCAGAGGTCAAGCTGCCACAGAAGCAGCAATGGGTGTTGCCCACACTGTGGCCATCTGTGGTCCAATGGCAAGTGTCTGTTCTCAATGCCATGGTAGATCAGTCTGCATTTTGGGAGATGCATTTCTGTGAGCAACCAAGTTGTGACTGCAGCTCCAAGCTGTTCTATTTAACTTGAGTTTTTAGTGTCCTGGTAAATCAAACAAACCCTGCAGGCAAAAAATATGCATTTCAGTGATTGTGTGTCAGTCTGATGGCCTGCAAGAGACTTTCCCATTGCCTCCAGCAGTCTGCAGGACACTTGGAGACTTGGCTCCTGATGGAGGTCTGGCAAGGGACAACCGCTGGCTGCCCTACTCTGCGTGAGGCAGGTGATTCCTCTTCATGGGATTTTAGTGTTATGGTTGATGTGGTGTGTGTACAAGTGCATAGGGTTGTGGCAGCTTGGGGGATGCCTAAAGAACCAAATGCAGTGAGATACCTTGGACCAAAGTAGCCCACTTCCACCAGAAGTGACTTTTTCAGGTGTGGAAACCCCATGGTGTGAGCAAAGCAGGAGCCTGGCTGGGCTCTGTCTACCCTGTTCATCCCATCATGGCTTTTGTGACTGGGGATCTGCCCTCATTCTCTGGTAGGAAATGGGAGAGGGAATGGGCTTCACCTTGCCTGGTGCTTCCTGCAGAGAAGTTCCGGTGGCACCTCTGTGCTGGCAGGAGAGAGGATGGGTTTCAGCAGAAAATAGGGTCTTTCTTTTATCCTCCAATTATGTCTTCTCCCAGGGTGGGAAGGAAATGAGTCTGGGAATCACAAAGAGCTTTAAGCATTGGGGATCTTCTTTCTTTATTTCTGTGCCAAAGCCATGAGTAAGATGTTGGAACGCAGACAAAGTCCAGACACATAATCCTGAGCACATGGAAGTGGTTTGAAAGCACCTCCTCTGGGGTAACAGGGATGATAACTTGCATTTTGCCCAGCTTCTTTCCAAAAGCACTGGGCAGGTGAACATGATGTTCATTGTAGCAATAAAAATAATGGCTAAATGCAAGTGACAGGCCAGCTGCATCCAGGTATCTCCACCCAGGAATCACCAAATGTGTTCTAGGACCACTACGGAATGTAGTGGGAATGCAAGACAGCAAGTGTTTATGGTGTCCAAGGAGGATTCTGTGCTGAGTATCAGCACTTATTTTCAGATGAACAGCATCTTGTAGCATAACCCCTCTTGGCCATGCTGCCATCTACCCCCATGGGCAGTCAGCCTGAGGGTATACCCTGCTAGCAGAAGAGATCATAATGTGAGAGCCTTGTCAGCACCTTGCAGCTGGTCACTTCAGACACGATAGCCAGCATGTCTGCCTCTAAATACTAGAGCGCAGGTACAGCCACTCAGTTCATGGAGCCTAATTTTCTAGTTTCATCTCAAACATAACCCTGTCTGCAGCCAATCTGTGCAAAACTTGAACCATCCTACAGGCTGTGTGCATAGCCTAAACCTGAGCTTTGGTGGCCAAGTGGGGCTGAAAGTCACATCAGTGGGGCTACAGACCCCTTTAGCACTGAAGTGCTGAAAAAATTTGTTAAAACAATGAAGTTATCTTCTGTGGGGACTATAAACTGAACCCACCTGTGGGAACTCATATCAGAGCACCTTTTGTTCATATTCCTGGCTCCCTACCCATGAGGGAACTCCCTGTTCCAGTCCTGCAGAGTTCGATGTATCCAAGGTCTGATAAAGTGAGTAGCAGCATCAGGATTAGGCACGTTGCTGACTGAAAAGCAATAAAAAGTAAGCAGAGGCTTCTGGAGTAAGCTGCTCACCTCTGGCAATGGGATGCTCCGTACTTTCTGTGCCACTCATGGTACCTGGGTTGCAGCTCAGGGAAGTGAGTGGACATGCCCTTGTTCAGAGGTTTGACCATGCTAATACCTCTCTGCCGCACCAAGTGCCTCATCTCTGTCGGCTGGCCTAGTCTTTCATTAAAAAATTAACAAAAAAATGGGGCCTTTCTTGTGGTAAGTGCTCCTGGCTGGTTTCATACATATCCCATTTTTTGCATCACTGGACACCAAGCTGAAACCTCCAAGATCAAAGCAGCACAGAATGAATCTGAAAGTCTTTCTGTCTGCTCAAATTTATCATCAGGCTGGGAAGCCCAGGATGAACCCTTGTTCCAGCTGGTTCAACCAGCCATTTTTTTGAATAGAATCAAATGGCTCAGCTGAAGAGAAATGGAGACCAGGCGAAGACTCCTACGTGCTCCTCCTGGGCACTGGTGGATTTGGTAGAGGGGAGCCCCCATGGGGCTTCATGGTCACCCCCAGTGGGACGTGGCGCTGTGGCCCCATGATGGTTTGTGTGGTGCAGAGAAGGAAAGCTGCTGGAGTTCTAGTGACCTGAGCTAGGTGTCCACCTTGAGCTTTGCAGTCTGTGTTGGGTGTGGCAGAGGCTTCCTGCGCAGGTTCCTTCAGGAGGATACCTTCCCTGAGGCTGCCTGTCAGATCTCAGTGCCTCCCAACAAAAACCCAGTACTGCTGAGCCTCCAACATGGTTAAAGGATGTGGGTTATTTGCTGTCTGTTGTCATCTTGCTGAATACATTTACCTTTTGAACAAGGTCCCTCTCATATGCTCAGGAGGCTGGTATGCAGACCCGTTAATGGATCAAGGGGGAAAATGCCTGTGGATGTATTCTCCTTTGTGTTTGGGCTTATAACCACCCACGTTTTGGCATACATCCCTTCTGTGCACAAAGATCTTTTAGAAATTGCTCGTTAAATCTCCACCCTCCTTTGATATGTATGGAAATAATGGGACACGTGAGACTGTTTTCTGTTTGGAAAAAAGAAAAGCTCTAAAGGGAGTAGCTTTAAAAGCGTGTGTTCACCCCTTTCTAACTCAGGAGTTTAGTAAAAGCAATGAGTTTATGACTGATTTACTTAGCCTTCCGGGATGCATTTAGTGCTGTACCCAGATATAGGGGAAATGTTTACGTCTGACTCTGTCTCAGGTTTGGCTGCTCAGGGGCAGGAGAGCTTGAGCACATGTATTTCTGTTCCCCAGGGAGCTTGGAGAATTTTGGAGCAAATCTGGGTCCCTCTAACCAGGAGCACTTCTCCCAGCAGAGCACAGACTGATGGTCCTTGGGGTGGCCCACGGCTGAAATGGCATAGTGTGGACATCTCTGGGCTGCCTGCTCTGTGCTTCTTGCTCATCCTTCCTTACAGCCTCTTCCTCAGAGGTGGCATCTGGTTGCCGCAGTCGGCTGCTTTCTCATATCAGAGGTGTGCAGGGATGTTCTTCTCCAAGGAAGGTCCTTCGGCACTTACTGTTTTCTCTTGCAGTCAGCTGGCCCCTTCTGGAATTGCAGCTCTGCTTCAGAGCAGTTCTGTTCCCTTCTGGCATAGCAGGACTTGTATTTCATGAGCACATGGTAATACAGTGTATTTAAGGCCAAAAGGAACTATAGCTCATCTGTTATGGGGTAGTGGGACCATAGACTGTTACTTAGTTCCCACATTCAGTTTGTGAACCCTTTAACTAAAACAGGGTTGTTTCACCATGGCATTCACCCTTAATTATGAAGTTGGCAGGACATGGAGAATCCATGAGCCCCCATGGGAGTCTGTCCAGCAGCTCATGCACCTTGCGAAGGAAGGGGTGAGATCTGAATGTGAGCCCAGAACGTGTGCAACGCTGGCACAGAACGAATAATCTAAATACTGACCCTGTGGAGATTGTTTTTGGCACTCATCAGCTGGTCTGCTGAAGGATTATCATTTTTTTTTTGAGCACAGGCTGCTGCCCATCTGTTGTAAGATGCCCCCAGATGGGTGTCTGAACACAAGGGGTTGGCTATGGCCTAATGCCTCTGACTAAAAGGTGTTAAAATGAGCTGCCCTGTTTGGCGAAGAACTTACCCAGGATATTTTATAGCTGACTGGTATAAACAAATCTTTCATCTGGCCGTAGTGCCCTGTTGTTTGGTACACACTGGGCACAAATGGGAAAGGACACAACATGCTACTGCTCGGGTTGGTTTGGCAGGTGGATGCCAATGCTTGAAGTTGAGAGCGGAGCAAATGCTGTCACTAATAATAGGATGAATGAACTCAAGTAGTTTCTTTTGTTGGGTAGCAGAGAGAAAGGTTTTTAGTGCATGTGCAAGAAGAGCTCTGTAAAGAAAGGGAGTCTGCTGCAATGTCCCAGGACTTGTATAGAAGTGGCCCGAGAAATTCTTGGCTCTGTCTGTGATATCTAACAGGATTTAGCAAGCTTTGTCCCAGCCTGTTGTAGAAACATGACACTTTGAATGTGGAGATCCCTTGCTGGACTGTGGCATATGGTGCCATGGCCAGACTGTCGGTGCCCAAGCCAAGGCAGCCCGTGCAGTCTGGCAGGAGTGAAGAGAAGAACTCTGGGGGGTCTCGAGGAGGTGGAGAGGCACATGAGGGCAGTGAAACCATGGCTGCCATGTGCTATGCTCTTCCAGTATGAGTCTGTTTATGAGAAGGGTGTTTGAAAAGTACTCAAAGCTTTGCACCACACGGAATACCACTTTGTTAATTAATTGTATGGTTAGAGCTATGCCAGTGATATTTAAAAAAAAAAGTGCTCAGTTATTTCAGATTAAGGACTTAATCCTTTGATTAAACTAAACCAAAATAAGCTGGTGTCCAGCTGTAGGATGGTGTTTTATATACAGCTCTTCTTATCCACTTGTGGGCCCTGGTTTCAGCAGGAAGATGTCTGTTTAAGGACAGGGCTTTGATCCGTTCTCTCAGCTGCCCTTTAAACACCTATATCATATCCTTGATCTATTGCTAATAGAAAGTAACAGGACTTTGGCAGCAGGGCTCATTTGTTGCTCTGGATAAGACCTACCTACTGCTCAGTTCATTGAGAGCTCATTTGTGAGCAGGACACATCCCTGTGAGGAAAGGCTTATCCCCATTTCCCAGGTCTGCCCCTCTCTGGCTAAAAATAAACTTTCTTGGATTGTGGGTCATCGCCGCTTTGGCCTCTTCAATCTGTTCAGCAGTTGTCAGCAGCTTTTCTGATGCCTTGGGTGTTGCATAGACAAAGAAGAAAGTCCCGGGCTCTGCTCCAGAGAAGCTGGAGTACAAAAACCTAAAGGAAAGGGTAGAGAGGAGTAAGGTCAGTGAGGAGGAAAGGGCTGTATTAGACCTACATAAATAGGGGTCGGGCTGGAGGGCAGGCTCAGGTGACCAGTCATGTTGCCATATGATAACATCTGTGTTAGGCCACCTGCAGTGTTCTACAGAGCCAGGGATATACCTGTACCAGGCTGCCTCTGCCGTCTGCTATTCCCCGCCTTTTGCTCCAGGATAAGGACAGTTATTGGTATGGCTGTGCACTAGCTCCAAAGCTCAAAGCTCGCAGGAGGTCACGCTTTGCTTTCAGAGCAAATTGGGATGTCCCCCGTGAGTGAAAACAAACCAAGCCTGGGCTGGCGAGGAGATCGCCCAGCTCTGGGCCTGCCTTTCACCAGCTGCGCAAGCCCAGACCTACAGCATGCGCAGAAGAGGGACCTCGGAGCTGAAAAGCAAATACATCATTTTTCCCTTTGTTTAATTAAATGAGAGATCATGAGTTAATCGCTTCCAAGCGCTTGTTTTCCTGCAGTGCCTGGAATGATAATCCCGTGTGCTGCCCAGTAGGAGCTGCTTTGGCTGCTGCAGCCGCGTCAACACAGAAAAGGGCTGGTAAAACAGAGGGAGGCATCTGGAAATGATTCTCTGAGCTCTGTCTGCTGAGCACCACTCCCTACGAGGCTGTAGGAGCTGGTTTATCCACAGGCTGCGGAGTCATCCTGCCTGCCCCAGTGACAGGGAGAGCTGAGCCAGGCTACAGCCATGCCCTCTGCAAGGGATGCCATGGTAGCACACAGAAGGCAGCTTGCTTTCAGAGGTACAGCCCTTGAGCAAAGCTGGCCTGGATGTGACTGCAAACACTTTCCTCCCAAATGGAACTGGGTGCTGTACTTTTCTCCCTGAAAAGCCTAAAACAATAGGCTAAAGAGCAGGTAGAGCCTGGTTATCTCACAGGAAAGTGGTGTAATTACAGGAGTAGGAATGCCTACCTCTGTAGCTAGACCGCTTAACAGTACATTATTTTATCCAGAGGCAGGCAGGGTGCTGCAGGCAGGCGCCCTCCTCTCAGCCTCCCCCTGAGCCTCAGAGCGAGCTGCAGAGCGGGGAGCTGGCACTTGCTCTGGGAAGATTTTTCTCTCTTGAACTCATTGCCGCTGTGATTAGAATGGCTCAGGAAATGGGGCTGGGAGGGTTCTCCTCCCTGCAGCAATAGAGTGGGAAATCTCAGATTTTGTCAGAAAAACAAGCCTTGTTTTTAGCCAAAGATCTTTTTGAACAGAGAAACGTCTCGTTTTTAAAGGCAAAGCGGCCTGGCTTTCGGCTTTGTGTCAGAAAGTGGAAAGGCTTCATGGAAAGCCCAGAGGTCTGTTTTTACTGGAAATGAGGTTTCTCATGTCAGCTGAGAGCTGAGCAGCCCCAGCCAAGAGGCGCAGCACAGCAGCCTTTTCTGGTGGAGGGACCAGCTAACCCGGCCCTGCTCAGCGCCTGCTGTGAGCTCCTTTTCTCCCAGTCCCAAAGCTGGCTGGGGGCCATGGGCAGGCACTGTGTTGTGCTGCTTGGAGCTCTGCCTCTTCCCAGTTTTGCTGTTATTTCTACTTTCCAGTCTGGGGTGTGGGAGGGTTGGGTCATCTCTTCCCTCTACCTTTGCAGACTCTGTTTTTTTCTGTCCTGCTACACACTGTCTGTTGGTATCTGGGCAAGAGGGGAGAAAGTGGGTGCATGCAGGACGTGGCCAGGCTCTGGGCAGTCAGCAGAAGGAGGGCAAAGTTGTGGGAGCTCCTGGCACAGCCTCCCTGCTGCGCAGGAGCCGAGACACTCGGTGACTCAGAGCTGGGTGTACCATGGGCACCACTCGCTGTGCTCACAGCCTCTCCGGGCTCTGCTCCACTGCCCAGCTATGCTCCTTGCTCTGCCAAGCCACAGCAAGCTCTGGATTTAACTGGGGCACTTTGGGACATGTAGTTCCATTCTCTGTTGGCTCAGATAGGGGTCTGGGTTTCTGAGAGCAGAGCTGCAGGTTCTTTATCTAAATTCCTGCTGCGGGATGAATCCTCAGCGTGTTACATGGGATAGTCCAGCCTGCTGGAAAAGAGTGTTGTCTGCCATAAGTCATGGGTTAGTCAAAGTTAGCTTGGTCTCACCGTAACTATGATTTTTAGGAGCCCATAGACATCATCTCAGCTGTCAGCAGGGAAGATCTGTGCCTCTTCATGTTCACCTTGACCAAGACTCAGCATTTTGTAGGAAAAATTAGCAAAGTGCTTGGGTGAGTTGTAGGGAAAATGCTGTGGAGGCTTTTTGGGCCCAGGTGGGTCCAGCAACATTGCAGCCCCCCCCCCCAACTTGCATTGTCCTGAGCCACTGTCTATTGCGTGAAGAGCATAGGTATTCTAATGCTGTGCATGGTGTGTGTGTGTAGCCCTGGGGATGATCTCTCTGCTCCCCAGGAAGGCTGACTTCTTTTTCTCCAAACCTGTAGGAGGTTCTCCAGGGTTCAGACTTAGTTGGTGAGCAGCAGGTCCCAAAGAGGAAGAAATTCAGTCCTGAGTCAGAGAGAAATGTAGCATGACAGGAGTTCCCAGTGGCTGGAGCTGCTATGTCATTCTCTTCATGCCCACAAAGGTAGGCAGCAAATTCAATCTATGCACCTAGAAAAGCCCAAGAAGCTCCTGGTTACTCCAGATGCCTCTTGGCAGGCTCCTCTCACACCTGCAGCAGCTGCTTGCACCAGGAGGTAGATATGTCTCCTGAGCAGGGCTGTAACAGATCCCAGGCTCCTCTTCCTGCTGCCTGCTTGTTAGTCCTGACCTGGTGCTTCTGCCCAGGCACTGGTAACCTTATTTCTGCTTGACACCTGGTGTTGCTGCAGTTTGTGATGGAGAAGGGCTCTTAGGGCTGAGCAGCAGAACTTTGTCACAACAGTCTTTATTGCTTTATTCTTTTCACAGCATCCATGGCTCCCATAATATGCAGGGGAGAGAGGGCAGCCCACCCACCCCACTCATTGCTGCCGCTGTTCAAACCTAAGCCTTCTGCCAGCTGTGAAGTCCTCACGGGTTCTCCGTGCTCCCCTGCCCTCCTGGGTGGGACCATGCTGGGTTGTTCCTGTCACACGGGTCATCCCACAGAGCCCATCCCACCTCCATGTTGTGCTTTCCTCTTCCCTTGCTGTGCTCCAGCCCCTGCAGCCAGCTTCCAGCTGAGCAGCAGTGAAAGCCAGTTTGGCCGGACGTGACCTTAACCTGGGCTTTATTTAGCGCCTTGATTTATAGAGGAGTTATTTTAAAAGCATGTTTCTCTTTTAGGAGGTGTGGTGGAGTGGTGGCAGTGAGCTGGAGTTCATAGGTCCTCCTGTGCTATTGACAAAGAAGCATTTGCTTGGGGAGATGCTCTCTGGCTTGCTTGGAAAGCGCCCTGGTTAGTGTTTGTGCCAAGTGGATGAAAAAGAACAAGTGTCCAGGACCTTTTCTGTGAAGGGGATGTGGCAACAGTGTTGGAAGCAGGGAAGCTTGAAATTTGTAGTCCCTGAAGGAGGCTGCTTTCTCCAGGAGGCTCCTGTGCCAGGCTCTACCAGCTCTTGGGAGCCACTGTGGGCTGGCTGAAATGGAACTGTGCTGGGGTGGGATTGCCCTCTCCTTGGATCCTTGCTGGTTTTAGCTTGCTTTCCCCCTCTCCAGGTGCTGTCCACTCATCCTCGGTCACAGAAGTTCCTCCTTCTGCCTGCTGGGGGTTGTGTTGCCTGCTTGAGCTAAGGGGTGGAAGCTCTGAAATAGGTTGCCCAGAGAGATTGTGGAATCTCCTTCTCTGGAGATATTCTAAAGTCATGTGGAATAACATTCTCTAGGGGACCCCTAATATGGTCTAGGAGGCCCTGCTAGAGCAGAGAGTTTGGACTAGATGACTTCCCGTGGTGCCTCCCAACCTTTCCCATTCTACAATTCTGTGATGTGGTTTGTAGGTAGGGTGGGCTCTGGATTTTAGGTTTATCAGCCTCTGGACTGCAAGGCACTATCCCCTTCTCTTGTTTGTGTGAGATCCCTGTGCCTCCGAACCATGTCTCTTCCATGTGCCCACAGGCTGGATGTGTGAGCCTGGCCATCTGGGCTTCAGCATTCAACAGAAGGACCATGAGGCCTCTTACAGCCCTTGCTGAGGCCCATTCCTCTGGCCCCTCTGCAACCTGAGAAGTTAATTAATACAAATAAGCAGTCCCATCCCTCAGACTATGAGTTGGGTTAATGAGTCCCTTTATTACAGGCGAATCTGCTGCTGTTGCAGGCTCCAAGCTCTGCCATGTTCCACCCTCTGTGTTTTCAAGGTGACTTCTGAGGCACTGCTGTGTTTCACCCTCTACCCTGGCAGGACATAACCCTGGGTGACCAGCCTGGACGGGCGGGAGCACTGAAAAGTGGTGTCACTTCCACAATCATTTGTGGCACGCAGAGGTCGCATCCATCCTTGTTCTGTAGCTGGCAAAGGGTGCTGGTGCTACAATCACATGCAGCTTGGTGGAATGCAGGAATTTACTCCCTGTTTGGGGCTTTTCTTGTGAAATTAGCAGAAATTGGGGCAAACATCTCTACCAAATGGTAGGGTTTGAAGCCTTGTCTCTGTTCCTTGGAAGTTTGCACAGCTATCATGGCTTCGTGGTATAGTCTAGCCAGAGGTAGATAAAGCTTCTGTGCTATGGAGTGCACTGTTAGCACTGCACTCTGCAATGGCTACAGGCTATGGTTATTCTGTATTTTGCTAAAGGAAGGATAATGTACGACCTGGTTTATTTTAACCATATAAAGGATTTTTGATTCGGTGCCAATGTTAATAATTGTTTTGTGAAGGCTTTGCTAAGGCAGCAGGAATGGTGTGAGAACCTTAGAGCAACGCACTGACTCATGTGCAAATATTTTGACTTCTTTGTTTTATTTGCAACAGTAAACTTAACAAATTTCTTTCGGGGTGGAATTGATATCTAAAAGAATTCTGCTTAAGCAGGGCATGGGAACAGAAGATGGCACAGAACCAACCCCAGCTGGTTCTGACTGATACTTTGAACCTGTGGGCTGTGGAGGGTCAGAGGGAGATTGTTGTCAAATGCTGCCAGCAGCAATGCTACTGTGACAGTGCCCAAGCAGCCAGCTGGTACTGGGTGGGAGAGCACCTGTGTGAAGGCCAGTTTTGTCTGACAAGGCTGAAGGCACTTGCTGGGACAGGTTGGTGTCAACAGAGGTTATTATTTTTCTGAGTGGGAAGAAACTTGTCTAAAACTTGTCTTCTCCTCCCATTTAGGATTAGGGTTAAATGCTCATCCCTAGCATTCAGTGCTTAGAAGTGTGCATGTAGGGCTCCTGCTTTTTGAGTCCTTGGGTTAAGAATATTGGTTTAAGAATTCCAACTCAGGATAATCTATGATTCTATGAATATGAAAAGCAGCTCCTTAACCTCTCTCTGTCTGCTTGCATTGGCCTTGGGGAGTATTGCAGGAGGCAGCTGATTTCTCAGAAAAGGTGTGAACACTTTAGGAGCCTGCTGCCATCTACCCTTGCTTGTTGCTGACATCAGGAGAAACAGCAGAAAAGGTAAGGAAGCAGTGTCATGCCACAGGCAGTGTGTGGTTTGCCTGTCACACGTGTTCTGCCAGCTTGTTGCAGGCAGGGATTGTGGAGGCATCTCTGGGCGTCCCCACCTCTCCTGTGCAGTCCCGCAGGCTGCACTGCAAGGCTTTACAACAGAGCAGGGAGTTTAGATTGTGCTTAAAACACCCAGCCCTCTAAAGGAGGAACTTGGAGATTGTTGAGCTGCAAGAGATGGGAAGGCTTATGTGAGGACCATCATCTCTGCTCAGGCTGCAGGTTGGTTCAGGCTTGCTCTGAGACTGTTGCATTTTCTCAGGCCAGTGGAGGTATCCGGAGTGATGAACATGTGCTGCTGTGGAGTAGAAGAAGTGAAACTTTACTGCCTCCCAATCCCTTCGTCCTACTGTTCCGTGGTGGTGGCGTAGGCTGTTGTGGCACTGCTTTGTTTAACTTTCTCTCGCAGTCTTTCCGTGGGACTGAGGTATGTTTTCAGGCATGTCCATGTGGCTGTTCCTGTTCTGCAGGAGGCTGTAGGGTTCGGGGCTAGCAGCTGAAATGCTTTTCTTGTCTCTGGTGAAAGGAGGTGGATTTAGATCCAATGAGGATCTGGCCAGACACCTGAGTAAACTTTCATTTGGTTTTGTAGCAAAACTTACTCCCACTGGCTGTAAGTTAGCCCAAGGGATCCCCTCTAAAACAGAAAGGAAAGGAGGGATTCTGATCCTCTCTCCAGATAGGTGAAGCTTTACTTTTTTTATTGTTACTTTTTGGCAAGCTCTCTTGATTTACACCCATGCAATAACTCAGATTTTGGCCTCTGGCACTGGAATTGGTCCTGACACCATGGGCAGGCTCTGGCTGGCAGGTTCTCCCAAATGAAGGTGGATTCAGGGAAGCCATCACCTCTGATCCCTGGGCTGGAAACAGGCATCCTATGTATCGATGTGCGTGCTCAGGGACCACAGGCAGCCTGTTCATACATAGTCTGTGAATCCTGGTGTGAGGCATCTCTCACTGCAGAACATTCCTGGCTCCTGAAGTGGAGCCTCTCATGAGAGGCAAACAGCTTTGAATAATGAGGCATCGCACTGGTGAGCAGCTTTCCTCTGGACCAAGCACTCCAACTGTGCTGGGACTCCAGAGCACAGCAGGCTTAGGAGCTTCAGCCCAACTGTTGTGCCTGCAACTCTGCTCAGCCCACCGAGGGGCATAGCTCTGGGCTTTAACATACCCAAGTTCTGGCTGGCACCTCCAGCCCCGGGTCCCCAGCACACGGGTCCCACCGAGGCGCCCACCCCATGACTCTCTCGCTCGCACGCTCTCACGTGCTGCGGTGTGGTCTAACAGCCGCCCCACCCCGCGCAGGCAGGAGAAGGACTTGCTGCGTAAGCAAAAGCTGGGAATTCTCGCTGCTGTGCACAGCACTCTGCGAGCACTCCACTCCTGTTTTGGGAGAGCTTTTCTGTGTTTACCTGGAATCGCTGGTGCCAAAAGAAGCTAGAAAGGACAGCACTTTGCTCCTTTGATCTTCGCTCCTCCTGCGTTTGGAGATGGCTGCGCTCCTGGGCGTGGGGCTCGTCAGGACGCCGGGGCGAATCGTGCTGTGGTACCACTAATGCTTTCTCTCTCGGCAGGACTCGGAGTCGCTGGACGGCTGCATTCAGAGTACGTTATCAACACTCTACCCTCCGTTTGAGGCTACCGCAGCCACTGTTCTGTGCCAAGTTTTTGATGTGGTGGAGAAGACGTACCGTGGGGATGGACTGCGCTACCTCATAGACTTCCTGATTCCAGCCAAGCACATCCTGCAGTGCATTCAGCAGGATGCCTGTGTGAGTACATCATGCTCTCTAAGGCCTGTGGAGGCTCTTTTGGAGAGTTTTCTTTCTGCTCTCATATGTAAAATGGCTGGCAAGAAGTTTGTACGGCAGCCTAGGTGGAAGTTGTGATGACCCACAGGGCAGGCAGACAATTAGGAAACAGCTGAGAAGTTGTTGCTGAAGCTTAACCCGTGCAGAGATCAGGTGTGGAGTGGTGCCCTCGCCTTCCATAAGCAGGAACGCTGAACAGAAGGCTTAAGGGATTCACAGGGAAAGGTTGAGCAAAGCGTTTGCTGGATATGGCTGACTCAGGTGGCCTCTGACCCCAGCCGTTCCCTGGCCTTGTGGATGAAGCTGTCAGGCTCCCACCACTGGCAGGAGGACGTGCGGGGCAGATGCTGCCAGTCGGTGTTTTTCCCAGAACTCCAGCTCCCCTTTGATGGTTGCTGGAACGGTCGCAAGGCTCAGTAGCCCCGAGGAGTCACGTTACATTTACTGCCAGAACGAGTCCCAGATTAACGTGCGTTACTGTTGGGAGTCTAAAATGTTAGAAACGATGAGTCAAACGCCTCCATCACAAACTTGGCTCAAAGTCTGCAAGATGAAAACAAAAAACAAAAAAAACAACCAGCTCCAACAACCTAAAACTTGGGTTGAAAGTTGGAGAGCAAGTGTGTGCCCAGGCTTTCGATAGAAGTCCTCATGGTAGAGTGCAAGGAACTTCTAGGAGGAGGAAAAATATTAAATAGAAGCTGAAACAATCAGTTACTTATTTGTCTCAAGGAGGTGAAATGCTGTGGGGAAAGACCCATCGCATAGGATGGATCCATGTATGCGACATCTTGCAAGTAAGTGTTTTGGTGCAGTGTTTGTCCCACTGTATTGTCAACCAGCCTCCAGCTTGGTGCCAGCTGTGTGTTTGTGAGCCCAGGAAGATCCAAGGTTGTGCATAAAGATTTTGGGGAGCTGCTCTTTTTCACCCTGAACACGGGAATAGGAATTACTCCATCGGTATCTGTAGCTGCACTTTCTATTTTGACTGTGCATCACGTTTTTCCTCTTTAAAGAAACAAAAACCTTTTTGTTTGTACAAAGTTGGTAATTACTGCAAGACATTTCACAGCTTTCCCCAAAACATAAGCCTCACCGAAGGAGCCAAGGCAGCAATGTCCCCACTCCCCAGATCCCGGCGGCTTCCAGAGGTGCCTTGGGCAGGTGAGGTGGTGGAGGGGAGGAAGGTAGCAGGGAGCTGAACCCACAGTGTGCTGTCCCAGAGGGGAGGTGTTGGGGGCAGGAGGGGCTGGGCAGGGACAGGGGTAGGGGCAGGGATAAGAACAGGCAGGGACAGGGACAGGGGCAGGGATAAGAACAGGCNAAGAACAGGCAGGGACAGGGAGCCCGCGCTGCCCCCACGCCGGGCTGAGCCGGGCGGGCCGCGGGTGTGGTGGCAGGGCGGGCCCTGTGCTGCCCGGCAGC
>VWZF01000921.1:0-83101 GCA_013396755.1 Sclerurus mexicanus | reverse complement strand
GTGGGCACTGTGGGCTCTCTGAGGTGTGAGGGCGGTGGGTGCTGTGGGCACTGTGGGCTCTCTGAGGTGTGAGGGCGGTGGGCACTGTGGACTCTGTGGGCTCTCTGAGGTGTGAGGGCGGTGGGCACTGTGGGCTCTCTGAGGTGTGAGGGCGGTGGGTGCTGTGGGCACTGTGAGCTCTCTGAGCTCTCTGAGGTGTGAGGGCGGTGGGTGCTGTGGGCACTGTGAGCTCTGTGGGCACTGTGAGGTGTGAGGGTGGTGGGCACTGCGGGCTCTGCGGTGCAGGGGCATGAGCTGTGCTTGAAGGCCTGCCGGGCGCTCCCTGGCCTGCTCAGGAGCCACGAAGCACAGGGCTGGTGGGGCAGCCACCACCCGTGAGGTGCATTAGGTATTGGGGGCTTTTGTTGAAATCTGAAATGTCTGGGAGAGTGAGCAGCAAGAGCCTTTCCTCATTGCTTGTGGCCCTTTCTGGCCTTGACTCATTATTTTGTACTTCCAGAGTGGCAATACAGGGAGATCAAGGGAAACTCTAGGTACCTTGTATTCTCTTTAGAGCTTGTCCCAGGGGATTTAATATTTTATATGGAAGTCTGCTTGTTTGATTTTTGTTTTATTGCTGAAATGTATTTCATCTGCTGTGGACTCCTTTTCCCCAAACCTCCACTGTGTGCCCCTTCCTTTGTTTTCACTGTCTGAAGTCACAGAGGACTATTTCTTGCTACCTTTTTTTAAAAATTTTTGCCTACAATGCTTCCTCCTTAGTCTGTAGTTCAGCTAGTCCATGTGAGCTTTTCCTAAACACGCTAAAGGGAAAAGATTTAACTCCTGTTTGATTGACTACTGTAGGAAATCTTTGAGAGCACTACGTCTTTTGTCAGCCTTTGCAGTGGCAAAAGTGGCTTCCTGAAGTATTAGATGAGTTCATGGGCTTCAGCTGGGTCTATTAAAATCAGCAGCCTGTATGTGATTTATTCCTCAGAGGCTGCAAGGGGTGTTCCAAGGGACCTGTCTCTGCTTAGCACAAAGTTAAAAACCAGGTTTTGCCCCTAGCCTTCAGATGATATCCTGAACTAAATGGTCTCTTCCAGCCTAACCATCCCTCTAGTTCTAGGAGATTCCACCTTCATGCCATCTGAGTCGTTGGAGCCCAGCTCTCTCCTCAGACGTAGCTTTATTCCTGGCTGCAGCTGTTGGGTGGAGAGGGTGTTCTGGCACTCTTCTGATGAGCCTGGTTTGGCTCAGTAGTGTTTGGACTTGAGAAAAACAAATACTTGAGCCTCAAAATGAAATGTTAAAAGGACTGTAATAAGCCTCTTCATGTAATCTTCCCTTTGAAGGTGCATTCTGGAGCAGGAGCAGAATGAGGATGCTCCACTTCTAAAGTTCTAAAGCTCTGTAATGTTTGAGCCATTGAGGGACTTGCATTCCTGCTTGGATGTTATTCTGGCTCTTGCTGCAGTTTAGACTGTGGCTCTGTAGGGTTTTTCAGAAATGTCAATGCATTCTGCATTTTGGTTTTGATGATTTTATTGCTGAGTTTTTTTTCTCCTTGTCAGTCAGTAGGCAGACAAGTTATCTAAGTGATGAAGTTGGGTTTTTGGATTTTGTAATGTATGCGTAGCCCCCAATAGGTTACTCTGCATTCAGATTTTAACACAGTGCCTGTGTCAGGTAGGTACAGATGGAATTCATTTTTATGTTCATATTGCTTCTGATGGTATCTTTTACTTTTCAGTCCTATGAACTATTTATAATAGTTTGGGAACTGATATTTATGTCTGCCTCTTCTTCCCCTGAAAGACGTTTGGTACAGATGGCCAATATATATAGACACTAGGAGATATTTCAATGGCGGAAGAGGGGTTGGTGTGTAGGGTGCAATTGCATAGTCTCTTGGAAAACTGCGTATTTCTCTTGTTTAAAAGCTTATGCACAAAATATTTGGCTTGGGCACTTCTGTGCTTTATTGACTGAGGTGCTGTGTGAGTCTTGAGCTTGATGCAAGGTCCATGAAGTGCCTTCAGCCTGAGGCTTGCTGAAGCCAGCAGCAGCTTCTGCAAACTGTGCTGCGAGAGGCAGCCTTGATCTGAGTTTGACTGTGTTCTCTAAGAAAGGAACTAACTGGTAGAGGCATCTGTGTCTTGGAGATCAGAAAGCCTGAGAACATCAGATGGAAGGTTAGCTCTCTGTGCCTTTGAGGGAAGTAGGAACAACTGTGTGTTTGTTTATAGGGCTTTTTAACTGTAACTTAATGGAAAGAGAAAAGTAAGGGAGGTGGGTTTGCTCTGAGTTCCAGGTTAGAATATAAAGGTAGTATTAATACAGTCCTTAAAGTAAATGAAGACTAAAGTAAGGTTCAGTTTCATAGTGATACAGTGTGTAGGTATAACAGTAGGGTAGTTGCGCTGAGTGAACAGAAATAAAACTGCCATGACTGCAGTGGTGCAGACTTGACTATGCTGAAGAAACAGGACTGGCTGATCTCCATCCCAGAATGTGGAAGAAGTTACCATGTAATGCTGAATGTCTAGTAACAGGGATTTTATTGAATCTGTTAAGTCAGGGCTAGTAACAAAATGCAGAGAACAAGCTGAGTGTACAACAACATGCACTGAGCAAGGACTGAATTAACTGACCCATTAAAAACTGGGTAACGTTTTCCTATGGTTTGCTCCATGGCAGGTACCAGCCTTTTTTTATAAGCCTTCTCTTTCTAGAGAGATAAGTTTCATTGTCTAATCTGTTTCATAAAGGATTTATTATGGAGTCATAAAAGATTAATTACTGTGTCAAAGGCATCGAGGTTTCTGCAAGTATTGCAAGATGGGTAACAAACTGGTGCAAGGGAGGGCGTTTGTACTGCAGGGAAAACTGAGTTGAAGGCAGGAGTCATGAGACACTCATTGCTTCTCATTCATGACCTTGGCATAAAAAGTAAGAGTATGTATGTGACATGTTTGTGGTGAAACCAGCCTGGGAGACACAAACAGTAACCAGGAAGAAGAGGGTGATAAATGCATTGCACAAGATGAGCTCTAAAACTTGGTACTTAAACTTTTGTAGTGGTAGACACGGAGGGCAGGCATGTGCCTCCACAGGCAGAATTTCTGTTGTGAAATGGCGTTCATCAGTTTGAAAAGAAAAACTAGTGGGTGACTGGGTTAGTGTAGGAGTGTGACTGGAAGACAGGTGGGATCATAGCTCTAAGGGATTCTTCCAGCACAGTTGGGAAGTGCTGGTGCCATTATAGACAGTGTTTTGCACAATGAACAAGTGGAACAAAGAAATGTGTTTCTAAGAAAAAAGTCATCATGAAGGGATCTCTTCAGGCAGGCCCAGGAGATGATCAAGGGAGACATGCTAAGGTGCTGTGACATGGCTTAATAAGTCTAAGCAATGGGAACACATCCAGAAAATAAGCTCCAGGGTTTCGGAGGAGGACTTACTGAATCTGAAGGATGAAGTGGCTTCCAGGCCTCTGAGCAACTTTGTATCAGGTGCAGTGAGAATTAGAAACCTGTCTGGGCTGAAGCTAAAATTTGATGAGCATAAGAAAGAGATTACTTTATGCCATTACCTCTTGTTTCAAGGCGTTTTAGGATCCAGGAAGTTCCTTCCAGTTCTGTGGTTTCTCTGCTCTATGGCAAAGTATTTGAATTAATTGAATCTAAAACCTTGTTGTACAGAGAAAGATGAAATTAATTGTGGAACTGATGGCTTATATCATGACTTAATTTAAATCTTACCCAAACAGAATCATGTTCAAAGCACTGAAATTATTTTTTGAAGATGTGATAAAGCTGAAAATAATTGAGTAAAGTCAGTTCAGCTATGAAACTTCAGTTCTTTTACTTGACTGGGATTTGGCTGGGGCTTGGCCTGACTGCTGCTCTGTTTTGGGAATGAGGAAATTGCTGGTATGTTAAATGTAGTTCCTCACAGCTTGCTGATGGGACTTGCTGCCTTCTTTCTCTGTGGCTCTGCTGTGCTTTCCTCATTTACTACCTCCTTTCTCCTGCTTTGTCTTTGCAGTGTCTCCTTCCAAACCCTAGGAGGTTGCAGCCTCCCAGTATAAATTGTCTCCACTTGTCTTGCATATGTGATTTGTGTTGGTAGCTTTTCTTGTTTCTGCTTTTTAAAGAGAAGACTTCAGTGTGAAAAACTCCCATACACCAATAACCAGAGACCCTAAATTCAACTGTTTTGTTGATCTCCGATTGAAAAGCTTGAGCTGGGATCTGTTCCTGATTCTGAAAACACTTTCTCTTGTCTCCACAGGCTCAGTATTGCGGGTTGCTGTTCCGCCATGAGGGCTGGCCCCTGTGTATTCACGAGAAGATTGTAATCCAGCTGGCTTCCATTGATTGGAGAGTCTTGGAGCCTGGTGATTTCTACCTGCAGGTGGTCCCCCATCAGAAGAAGTCTCCACGAATTGTATTGAAATGTTTGGCAAAAGACAAGCATAATGTAGAGGAAGTGGTGATTCCAGAAGTTTCATATACCTCTATTTTTACTCTGGAATGGCTGAGTACATTCAATGGAGAGCGGATGGGTATAGCACTGGAAAATTGTTTACTAACCACTGATGATAAAATATTTCGTATGCCCTGGGATAAAGTGGTTAATCCTGAATTTATAAACAAACCAAAAATAATTGAGAACAGTATCATCTCTCCAGAAGTAACAGAGGAACATTCAATTTTGTGCCTGTCCACGGACCATACTGAGTGCAGTTCACCAGACTTAGGGTCTCGGTATCTACAGGAACAGCATCCAAGTCGAGATAATCTGGTCATTAGCAGCACAGCTCCACAGCTAAGTGAGGCTCTTGTCAATGGTATCTGTACTAGTCCTGTGCCTCAAGAGAACTTGAGAAGTGACCTTGAAGGGGAGTACGTTGAGCTGGCAGAAGTTTCACTGCCCAGGTTTGGGCCACAAACAGGCTCTTTAACCCGATCACTGGCTTTAAATTATCTAACTCAGCCCAGAGCACGAGTGAATGAATCTAAAGGCAAGCACAGGTTTATTGTTGTACAAGACAGCACCTTTTCCAAGAACTTAATTCAATCTGCACTTATGCAGAAGGAGCACTGTCAGATGGACACTCTGAGCACTCCTAGAGAAGTTCTCAAAAATGTCATTCCTTTGGAAAGCAGCAAAATGATGGCACATGGTGAGCTGTCTCCAGAAGGTCAGCTGATATCAGTTGGTCCTGGAAACATGGGGAATAATTTTCCTGTGTCTGAGTCTCCTGCTTGCAGCACAGAAGATTCATCTGCGGAGCAGGAGACTCACAGTGAACACTCTCTGGATTGGCAATATGCACTGTGCAGCTACAGTGACATGGGTGCTGGAGATGGTGTCAGCTGCAAAGCACAAATACCTGGTGCTCCTGGAAAAGTGGAGGGAGAAAGTGATGGACCTAGCCGAAATGCTGGTGTTGAAACCTCGGAACAGAGCCCAGAAACAGTTCTGGATGCTGCTGCTGAAGAGGAGGTGCTGCTGGAAGTACACAGAGAACCACTGACTGAGGGACAAAATGAGCCGACATTGATGGATGCCTCTCCTGTGTCTGTCCTAGGGCCTTCAGGACCATGTTGCACGCTGACGAAAGGTTATGATGTCTCTTGCCAGAATGTCAATGAAAGTGTTGTGCCAGTGCAGGCCACTACATTGCCTGAGAGTTCAGATGTAGGTGTGGACAGGGGCTCTCCTTCAGGGAACATGGCAGATGGAGGTTCTTGCTGTAGCGATAAGGAAGTAAATCTTAGTTCTCCATTAAAGTCTCCAGAAGAGAAGCAAGGAGAAGTAGATGAATTTGAGGTGGGAAGAAGGGACAACCGAGAAGAAGTCAAAGAGATTAAGGAGGTGTTAATGCCAAATGAAAACCAGGCTAGCCATAGTCACTGTTCTGTCGAAGCTCCCACAGATGGGCCTTCATCAGATGGTGAAAAGCAAGAGCATAAGAGGGCTGAAGAAACCATACTACTCCAAACCACTCTGTCAGACGAGGGTCAGATGGCAGAACAATTAAATAACAGTGACTCTTTGGGCCTTGATGCACAAGCAGAAAGCTCAAGTCAATTTGAAACCCAGAGATCTGGAGAGAGGTTTGAGGAACCACAAAGACTGGTGGAAAACCAGGGCCATGAAAATGAAGAGAGCTCTGTGCTGAACCCAGAGTATGTTGCAGTGCAGGACTTGCAAGGAATGGAGGAGAACCAGGGAAGTTTTTCTTATGGGGAAAAGTCAAAGACTATAGCCTCAACAACACTGGAATCCATTGAAGAGGAACTGGAGGTTGGACCACTGTCCTCAGGACCTGCTGAGGGGCATACAGAGCCCACCAGTCTGCAATCCCACCCAGAAGCAGCTTCTGAGGCATCATCTCCTAAAGGTACAGTTATTGGATGTTTGTTTGAGAACATGGATTGAAAGCAAAGTCCTCAAGGAGTACTGCTTGAGTACTTCTTATCAAGCAGGATTTGATAAGTACATCTGCTGGGAGGCTTTGAGTGAATAGCACAAACTACAGGAAAGTGATTAGATTATCATGTTTGTGGTGTGAAATTAGCTTTCTCTTTACTGGTGGGTTTATTGTGGTATTGTTTAATAATTCTTTGCAAATTTGCATTGGTACAGAACAAAGTTTCAGTGTAAGAGACAATTTCAGTTAATCTTATTGCTGGTGATCTCCACCCGTTGCATTCATGCTGTGCACATTACGGATGTGCACAGTAGGAACGCTTGAGGTGAGAGTGGCTAACTGTACAAGTCTTTCATAGTTGAAAACTGGCTTTAGAAAGATGGTTGTGGCAAGAGGAAGCAGCAGTGGATGCCACAGTAAAATACTGTGTAATGTGACCTGAAGATCAACTAATTTGTGTGCTGGTAACTGATTTAGGCAGCAAACTGCAGAGTTGAGGGATTCCCCCCCTTCCTTCCCCTCCGGCATGCTTTCTTCAGCTTGATTATGTTTCAAGTAAGAGCTGTTTAACTGGAGTGGGAGATCAGAGAGAAATTAAGCATCTAACTTCAACTCAGACTGAATGTTCAAGCAGGTATTACCCCGATTCCTGGATGCCTGGGCTGGAGCTGTGCTCCTTCAGAAGAAATTCAGGGGGCAATCCAGGTGTCTGGCTTTTGCACCAGACTGTAGGCAGGCGGTGTGTAACCACGTGGGCACGATGTGGGCTTTGCCTAACTCTGCTGAGTCTGGAAAGCTGTAGCTAGATATGCAGATCACACCGAGGAGCGTGTGTGTGGCGGGGGCGGTGAAACATGCCATTCCAGTTCAACAGCTCTCATTCCCTGAGACCCCTGGCTAGGAAAATCATCCACCTTGAAATAGTGGCGTGAGGACTCTTGAAATGGTTGGTGGTGCAGACCTGCACTGCTAGACCATGTCTGATCCTGTGCAGGAACAGATCCAGGGCTGGTTGTCTTGGGACGTGCTGCCAGTGTAGTGCTTGCACTGATCCCAAATTTTGTGGCCAAGAGCCTCCCTCAGCACTGCACCATGACTCCCTTTGGCTGCACACACAGCTACTTTCTCAAGTGTCCAAAAGTCACATTTTACGTGATGTCTCAGCAACCTCCTAATGGAACTATATTAGTACCCATTGATTAAAATAAAATTTCATTAACATTTACCCCAAAATAATTTACTTCCGTAGTTAAGCAAGCTCGTGGTTGCCAGGCATTTCTGATTCTTTTGGAGTGACAAGCATTTCTCTTCTCTGAAATGGAGGGGTCAGCCCAAAAGTTTCTATTTCTGAAGTTTATGTCTCTCTGAGCATCTACCACCAGGACCAGAAAAAAGAGATCCCCTTTCTGCCTATCTGTGGCTCTTTGGGGGATGTATGCCAGGAAATAACCATGCTGTGGGTATCCATTCCTGACCGAGCTGAACCTGGCTTGACTTCATGTTTGCTCAGGACCGAGCCTTGGAAAACCTAGTCTGTGTGGAGTGCTGGGTGGACAGTTTGCTCATGACTCCAGTGGCTGCTTGTTCGCTGTTCCCATCTTTTCTGTCTAAAATTAGCCAGGTCCAGCTCATTACAAGATAATAAGTGTGATGTTCTTGCTGCTCCAAAGAATGAGTCTTGGCCGCTGCTGGAGATGTCAGCAATGTTGGACCCCTCTGGGGTATGTGTGGAGTTTGTTTTTAGTGAAAGACAGTATAAATGATTCTGGGGATTTGACTGAAATAAATGACATTCATGGCTCAAGTCTGTTGATGTCAAACTCAGACATTGCAGTTTAAAAAAACCCACTGTTATCTCAGTGTTTTGTAAGGCAAAAGGAACCTTAAATTGCCAGGAAAACCACCCAAACTAACCAAACAAACTCTTTAAGGCAAAGGGGAGCTCAAATAGCTGTTAATGCTGGGAGTATTTCTTAAACACTATAGCTGGCACTATAAAAAGCTTAATCCATTCAATTACCTTTGATTGCTTTAAGATCCAAACAAGCCATCCCCTTATCTATCCGCATTAAAACCCTCAGAGATATACTAATAAGTTAATTCAGAGATAAAATTACAAAGTAAGCAAATGTCCTACAAATGGACTTTTCTTTCCCAGCCAGTCAGTGTGTAGATGAGTAAATTCTCTGTAACTGTGTCTTGTTGGGGTCAGTTTGCTACTATGATTGGAAACTGTGGGTGTCTTGTCTAAACTATAAATAACAACAAAGCTTAAGCTGTACTGGGTCAATTCAGATCTGCAGTTCACACCTCAGCAGCAGTGGGCAGAGGCACAATTTACTCTGCCTGAGATGGAGGAGCTTGCTTCTTACAGCAGATAGTGTAGATTATGTCAAAGTACACATTCAGAACTAGGGCATCTGAGTTTGCTGTGTCTGGAGGTTTTTCCTTGTCCTTTAACTCTCTCCCTTTCATTCCACCCTCAGTGAGCTTATTTTCTGCACAAATATAGTCTTACATAGAAAGACGTAGATATAAATAAAATAAAGTCTAACTGAGAGACAAATGTGAACTGTTTTGAGCTGGTGGCTTAAAATTTACACTGGTTCCATTCACAGATAACGTGACTGCTGTTTTTTCCTAATGACTGACATCTAAGTGAATTTTGGAACTTTGCAGCTCTGGAAAGAATTCCTCTATTTTGTGGGTGGAAAATATCTTGATATTCAAGAAATAGGCTGAAAAGCCACACTGGGGCATATTCAGCAGCACCTGTTAGGGCGTTCCATTCCTTCTCCCAGTTACTATGTGATGTTAGCATAGATGATACTGGTGCCCGGGCAGTTTGTAGGAAAAATGCTAATGTCTCTTTGAAATGCACACAAGCAAATCCTCCTCTACCACTTCCTTGACCTCCGGGAGAGGTGGAACCTGCAAACATGGCAAATTCAGATGTCCCTGTTCTCAATTTGCTTTTAGATGTAATCCTCCGCGTTCTACAATTTCCGCTTTAGTAAGTGCCTCCGCCCCAGATTGCAAATAACAAACAGTGCGCTTAGGCCTCTTCCAAAGAGTTGGCATCTGCACATCTGAGCTGAGCCCCAGAAGCTTAGGGAAGAGGTTCATCTGGGCAAGATGGACATAGTCTGGAGGCTGCACAGCTCCAGTGAGGTTCCCCTAGGGATGAAGAGTCCCAGGACCAGGACTGTGTGTGGTGGACTGAGCAAAATGCTTCTCTCTTTTAGCTTTTGGGAGCTGCTACCTCATTCCCAAGATATATCCAAGGCAGGGTTGTCATGTACATTTATGTTTTTCTCTTGCCCTGGTGTGGTAGCTGTGTGGAACATAGCTATGTATATTTCCTTTCTTGTCCTCTTTAAATGCCACCTTTTGGTCCTCTTTTCAGGCTTCTGTCTTTTAATGCAGATTCCTTTACTACTTTATCAAGTTTCAATTTCCATGTTAAAAAAAAAAAAGCAAAAGAAAAAAGTGTCTACCATCTGTGTAAGAAATGGTTCTGCTTCATGCCAGGCCTTATAGCCCCTTGATAAGGTGATTCCACATTCTTCTGGAAGGTCTCTCAGTCCTTAATGTGAAACCTTTGGGCACAACTTACATGACTTTCTGATTCTGTAGAAACCCTGTCTGTGGGAGATCAGTGCCCCTCTGAAATGCTGCTTCAGGAAGATCTAGCAGCATGGTCCCAGGTGGATTGACTTCTTGTACCACTGGGAAATGAAGGCTGAGGTAGCCCCAGGAACAGAGCTGGGCAGAGCCGTGAAGCCATCATAGCAGCTTATGTGGCCAAATGCAGCAGATGCCAGACTTGGTACCAGGGATGCTCCTGAAGAGGGTGTTACAAAGAGCAGTAAGCAGCTATTCCATCGTGGCCTTGATGGTGCAGAGTCCTGGAGCCCCTCCCAGCTTCACCCCGGTGTCAGATGGATAATTTGGTGCAGTGAGCCGTGCTGCTCAGGGCACTTCTCTCACCCACTTTAGCAATTTTGAAAGCAGTTCAGGCTAAGCCTCAACCTGTAAATCTCCTTCACTGCTAAAACTTGTATTGAAAGCCACTTCAAGGACTGCTTTGTTCCTGGTCCTGCTCTTTAATGAAGTATTGGAATCTGTTAGTAAATAAACTGAGTCAAGTGGCAGCATTGTTGATGCAGCAAGAAGGTAGGATGGTTGAAGTCAATTTTAAATAGCAATTAAAATGCCTGACTTCATAGGAAGCAAATAAATACTCCACTCTTGTTTTCCTGAAGAAAGGTTGATATTTGTGTTGGTAGATACTGAAGTATCAGAATTTGCAGTGCACTATAGCCTTTTCTTTATTATAGTGTTTTGCAAACACTGGGATAGCCAGGCTGTGTACTTAGGATACTTAAGGTGTATTATTGAAGGCATACTGTTGGCTTCTAATTCTTGTGATGTTGGGAAATGGGGAATAATATTTCTTACACAGAGGGTAGATACTTTTTTCTTTTTTTTTTTTTTTTTTACATGAAAATTGAAACTTGATAAAATTAGCCTTAGCTTCCATGTAGTAGCCAGGATATTTAATTTTAGAATTAATCGATTCTGATAACTTGTACTTTAGAGCTGAGGTGTCAGACAAAGGAAGCATTCTCTGTAGTTCTCAAGCAGGAGCTGATTGGTGTAATCATACTGTTCTTCAGGGTTTTAAAATAGGTTTCTGACTTTCACATTAACTGTTAATTAAAAAAGTCTGGACGAGCAGAACAAGGTTTCTTTGGCTAATTTCCAGCTGATTTGTCAGGCTCAAGTTGGCTTCATATTTTCAGGAACTCATCTGAAAGTGGTGTTGGGGGAGTAATTCTGCTCTGATGGAGTTGCCCTCCCTGTCAGAAGCTGGTTTATCACTTCAGCAGGCTCAGGCTGCTGGAGCTCAGCCAGGGGCTTGCACTGCACCAGACTTCCAGGCTGTGAGCAAACATGTACTGCTTGATATGTTACCTTTAAAAATGACTTTGACTACAGTAATCCTGGTCTGAATCGAGCTTTTGTACTTTGCAAACTTCACAATAAATTGGTTTATTTTGTTAGAATTACAGTAGTATTAATATCTAACCAGTTTTTGAACATGCATGTGGCTGGCACGATGACTGAAGGAGCTGCAGAGTGCTGGGGCTGGGGGCACGTCCCTCCCCCATCTAGTACTTCATTGGCATGTTTTGGGTGTAGCTCTGCTTGAGATTCTGTTTGCTGCTTGTCTTACAGGGATGGTGTCAGAGGGGACAGAGCTGAGAAAAGAAGCAACTGGCACAGATGTGTTGAAACCAGTGAGTAAAGTCAGTGCCCTGGAGGAAACTTTGACACCAGTTACTCCCCCGACATCCCCAACATCTGGAACTGCATGGGGTGGTCAGTTTGCACCTACCATAGTGAAGGATGTGAACCCAGAAGTGCTGAGGAGCGGAGTTGCCTGCCTGCCTGGTGAGTAGCTGGGCCAGAATGTCTGAGAAGTGTGGTTTGCAGGAGGACAAGGGAGATGAGCCTTTGTTTGCAGCACTGGAGGCTGTTGCCAGTTCCATTTCTTTCACCCCCGACCTCTCCAGAAGCAATACTGCTTGAATCCTCTAAAGTTTCTGAATGGACAGGACAGGAAGTAGAACTTCCCTCCCATTAAAGTAATGTTAATTTGCTCCCAGGAGTCTCAAAATGTTAAACAAGCACGTATGAGTCAGAAATGCCAAATCTGTGGGCTCATACCAGGAGTTCAAAAAGAGAAGAGTGAGGGTGCAGGTAATAATGGGCTGGGGGCCTGACATCAGACCTGACTGGAACAATAGGAGCTTGATTCTCTTGCTAGGTAATTAAAGGATAGGTGTGTAGAAGATGCCCTGTGACAGGGCTCTTGAAAACCAGTTTTTTTCTTGGTAATTAGAAGTTGGTTTGATTAAGTGTAGCTACCTAGATATAATAGATTTTTAGAAAACATTTGATTTCATGACCCACAGGCTTGAAAGGAATATCCCAGTGAAGCGTGGATGAGCAATGTGTGGGATAAACGATAGTTTAGCTTAATAGCAGATGACAAAAGTAGTTATCAAGGGAGGACTGGCCAGAATTGTTCTGCCGAGATCAAGCTGTAGGTCAAACATTATTCATTGTTTGCATCACTTACAGCAGCAAGTATCAAATGGCTGCTGATAAAACTTCTGCATGGGACAAATATCGACAGGGGCTGAACAAAGCTGAGGCTGTTGGGCAGAGCAGCCAGGATTACTTGGTGTGCAGGGCCCACACAAGACGTCTTTGTGTTTAACCAAACATGAGTAAAGCAGGGGAAGTGAGATCTACCTCTCCAGTGAGAAACAGCATTTGCCAGCATCTGTGTAAGGAGCCCCCGTGGGCTTGTGTCCTTGCAGAGCCAGTGGGAGGGTAGTCCACTGTGGAGCAGAAAGGTACCTGCATTTCATCAGCTCAGGAGCCAGGTACCAGTGGAGAGTTGGGCAGAGGGCAGAGAAGAGGTCAGGCAGACCTGTGCCATGTGAAAATGCTGGGAAGGAGTGCAGAAAGGCAGCACGGGGATCTTGCACTAGGTGCTGGGGCTGCCAGGCCAATTTGATCTCAGATGTGTAAAGGGAAGGGGATGACTAGACAGAATAAGAGAGTGATTTTTACCTCTCTACTTGTTGGTGATGCCTCTCAAATAGTTGGGCCTGTGTTATAAAAGTCAATGGCAAATACTGAAGGTGATGCAGAGAAGGGTCACACCCCTTTCTTGTAACTAAACTGAGTGTCTTATGGCAAGAGGCTGGAAGATGGTTTATCTCCTAAGATCATCGAGAAAAAGGTGAAATTACTTTTGTGCAAGGAAGAAGGAAAGGGGATTAAGACTTTTGCAGAATCTGGAAGAAAGTGAAATGAAAAACCAATTGCAGGGCAGAGTTACAGTAGTACATTCAGACATGTAACTTTGCTTTGAGAGGTGAATTTTTACAATAAATTCCAAAGGAGGATTTCTGATCTTCTGGTCTGCTGATCAGGTTGGACGTTTTTGTGCTGTGTGTAACAGCCAAAAAGTTACAAGGTTAGAGCAGGGTCTTTGAGAGCAGCTCACAGGCCCTGCTACTGCATGAGCCTGTCCATGTGATCTAATGCTCTAGTCATTCCCTTTGTCACAGATTCCTGTCCTAATGTGCCCCTGTGAAATGAGGCAAATACTTCTGAGTATGGGGTGAAGGGATGTGCCCTTGAAATGCACTGAAGAAACAAGGTTTGTGTTTGATACCCCTTCCAAGGGAGTTTTTCTCTGAGGGAGGAATTATTTTTTGTAAAAGCAGTATCAGATTTGACTGAGGTCTCTGCTTCTTTGGGATTTCAGTGGCCTATCCTTACACCTAAGGGAATACACTCACCACTCAGTTAAATGCTTTATGTTAGTCATTGGCAATGATACAATAATTACATTAGAAAGAATAACTTTATAATGAATAGTGGACAAGAGCTAATTAATAAACTAGTAGCTGATGGAGTTAGCTGAAACTTTCAGGATAGTTTCAGTTCTTCATTCTGCTCTTGTATGATCTTGGTTATGCCACTGTTGGAGACCAGGCCCTGGTGGCTGTGGTTGCTTTTATGGCCTGGTCAGGCAATTCTCAGACTACTATATAGAAGTTCCAGGTTTAATCAAGTTCTGCTGGTGATGCAAAGCCTCTGTGATGGACAAAAGAAGTGTTTTCAGGGTTAAGAACATTTTTACTGAGAGTGGTTACTGAGCCATTTTTCCAGTAATTGGGTGCTTTGCTTTATTTTTTTTATTTATTTTGTGATGATCCCCTTAGCTCATGAAACAATGTATTTTAATAAGCTTTTTCTAATTTCTTTTCATCACTTTGATTATGCAGGGTCCAAGCCACAGCACTTCAGAGTAATAAAAGTCCTCCTGAATCACACAGATGATTCAAAGATTTTTGTTAGCAGGAGAAAGCCTCTGTCACCATTTTGGTCCCTGAGAGGCCAAAAGCCCTGATTTGAAATTATGCCCATCTGTGTCTGTGGCCCTTACTCAAATCATGTCCTAGTGACAGACTGACATCACTCTAGGGGGGTTTTCCATGCTTGGGGCTGTCCATCTGTGTCTGTTTTACCTGTCAACTTGCATGCTTGGCCCTGGGATGGGGAGAGGAGTGGTCCAGGACAGTATCTCCTGTGATAGAAATAGAATTCAGAAGACACAGAAAGACACAACTTTCTCTAAGCCTCTGGTTTTCTCTTGTGCTTGGGATTTTTGTCCCTGCGTCTTTCTCATACAATTTGTATGACAGGAAGTGGCTCCTGTTCATACGAATTACTTTTCACACAATAGTCATGTTGTCCCTACTGTTCTCCAAGTCAGTTACCTTCCTGGTGACCTGTGTGAGTGGTGGCGCTTGAGCAGCCTCACTCCAGAGACACTGCCTGCTTTTGAGTGGCAGAGGCAGCTCTGGGTCTCCAAAGTGGTCTACCTGCTCTTTACCTACCTCACCTTTGCATCTGGAGAGGAGGCTGGATGTAATTCTAGAATGGGCACTGTTATGTCCTTCTCCTTCTGTGATAAGCTGCGTCTTTGGGCTTTTGTAAAACGGGGTGCAGAGAAGCATTGTCCCTGCAGAGGGGGTTCTGCTTCCTCAGCATACCACAACTCAGCTGTGTTGCCCATACTGTGCCTTATCTATTTTCTGAGCAAGCTCTGAAACTAATGCAAGCCTGGCACTGACTCTGCCCTTGTCAGAGCTGTTGGCAGGCAGGGGTGTGTGCTCCTGGGCTGTCCACTGTGCCACCCCTGAGGAGGAGCTCTGGGTTCCTGCTCCAGGGCTTTGTTCCCAGGAGATGTGTGGTTACGTGCTGGGCTCAGCCTGCAGCTTGTGTGCCCAGTCTCCCTACGTGGTGTATGTTCTGCAGACCTGTCTGCGTTCTCTCATCTGACAGCACTGTGAAGGTGAGATTCTTTATCCTGAGTTCATGAAATTCTTGCTTTTCTCACAGGGCTGGGTTATCATTAGCCAACTTTGACCTTATTTATAAAGAATGTGCAGGTAGAAGAGAGCAATCCAACTTTAACACTACCATGAGGCGAAGACAAGCAAAGCTCAGCTACTTTGCTCTGGGGCAGCAGCTGGGTACTTTGAAAGTGTGTTTATAGCCTCCTGCCATCTGCAATGTATCGAGTTCTGTGGTGAATTTCCAGGAAGGTGATGGAGTGGTAGTAGCAGAATATGAGGCATGTACACCTGGAGCCAGGCTCTATTGAATTCCTTATGTGACTTTCCACCTCTTGTTACAGGTACAAGAGATAAATCGGGACGTGCAGTGGCCATAATAACGACAAGGAACACAGCCTGGTTAAACCCTCACTGCAATACCACTGAGCTTGTACGCCTTCTTCTGTACTTGCATAGCATCCCAAGGTTTGTGACACTCGTGGGCTGATGGGGTGGGCAACTGATGCCCTGTCTGCTTTGCCTTTTAGGGAGGTGGGAATTGCAGTGAACAGAAGGGGTTTCTTGAGATTAGCTCAGCTGGTTAGAGCGTGGTGCTAATAACACCGAGGCTGTGGGTTTGATCCCCGTGTGGGCCATTCACTTAAGGGTTGGATTCGATGGTCCTTGTGTGTCCCTTCTAACTGAGAATTTTCTATGACTTTATTGGCCAAGGAACCTGGTCCAGATAGTCCCAAAACAGGTGGGGATCTCCTGCTAGGGTGAACAGGCTTGTGTTCAGCAAGCACTCTGCCTGTTCTATATATACCTTCTGCACATAGTGCCATAGAATTGATTATGTACTGAATGTTTTCATGTGGTGCCATTCTTGCTATCATTCATTAGCTCAGAAAATGAGATTTGGGAGCTATGATGGGGCAGTCATGCAGCAGCTCCATGGTAATGTTGTGACATGATATTTTAGGGCCAGGCCTCCAAGCTGAGAGGGAGGGAGGATCTGCAAGAGTTCAGAAAATCTGCCTTGATGTCTGGCTGAAAATTTATTTTGGAGTCTGCAGACCGGGTTTTGCTGCAGCTACTTTTCCTTTCACTATGACAGACTCTTCCTTCCCTGCTTATCACTTTGTTCCTCTTTTAGATGATTAAATAATAAGAGGTAAAGGTTACTCTCTGATAGTGATTTTTTGAAGCCTTGAAACCATTGATAAAGCGAGGAGACTTGACTCATGAGAACACTTCTGTTACTCATGTTTTTGTTTCTTACGCTTCTCTCTTCAAATCTGATTCTGGGCAACATAGGCTTTGCGTCAGTTCCAGACTGGCTGATCTTGTGAAGCAGTGAGGCTAAAACAAAGCTTGTCCCTGAACACAATTAGGAAGGACTGGTTTTCCTGTGTGGATTATCCAGAGTGATATCAGTGACATGTATTCTAGGAATCGGAGAAGTGGGAAGTTGGGTGGAAATCAGAGTCATATAGCAGAGGTAAAAACTGAGCAATCCGGTGGTGGTTTCCGTATCTATATTTTGGTTAGGAGAAGGTGGCTAGTTAGTTCCCTGTCCTTAAAAAGCCATAATGTACTGTTTTTTTCACCCTGCCCTAACTACATTTTCTGTTTACATAATCTTGATTTTCACTGGTGACAAAGTTGACCTTCTTATCTTTTTTCCTTGCAGACCAGAATGTCAGGCTTTGGGTCTAACTGTTCTTGTGGATGCTCGTCGCTGTTCACCAGTTCCTGCTCTCTTCAAGGCATTCAGCATATTGCAGGTGAGCCTTGAGCTTGGGCAGAGGAACACTAGCTGGCTTGCTGTTGTGCTGGGATGGTACATCTCCATCTGCTGCTTATGTCTCCATCTGGCACCTGGCTTTCAGTTGGCTTTGGGAGGTGGAGTCATGTACTCAGCCTTGCTTTAGAAGGGTGACCTGGCCTTACCAGATTGCAGACAAAGCAAAAAACCTAAAGCAAGTCTGAGGGAAGAACACCCCTCCCCATCTCTCTAAATTTGCTTTCACCTCGGTGCTGAGAACAGCCTGTACCCAAGTCTAAATGCTGCCATGAATTATGCTGCTTGGAGGTGTTGTCCCCTGCACTGAGGGGCTGTGTGAAATGTGCAGGGATTTTCGCCCACCACAGAGAAGGGAGGAAGAGAGGCCTCTGCCTGCTGCCTCAGGAAGGGAAGGACACTGCTTGCCATGCCAGGTGGAAAAGCACATGCAGCTGTTGATGTAGCTGTCAGTGAATGATTGGAATCGGACGTGCTGTAACTCTATATTGCTTCAGGTCAAAGGCTTTCATATCAGTCACTTGGAAAGCCAGTGGGCTGTGTTGCCCCTGCTTGCAGATAGAAACTATCTGCTCTGTTAGAAAGCCAGGGAGATGCTGGGTTGTAGCGATGACTAATCTTGTTTAAGCAGGTGTTCCTTTTAAATCAGAGCTTAGGTCTCTTAGGACTCAAACTCTGCGAACTGGAACAGGGCAATGTTTTAATGAAGCTTGATGTCTGTGGTTTATGTGCTTCAGTGCCACATCTGAGAGTTGGGTCTGAGTCAGAGGTCTGTCCTCCTGCTTCCTGGGCTGGGTGGAGCTGTGAGCTCTATCAGCATCCTCATTCTCTGTGGTGAAGGAGTAATCTGGTGCCCTGCTCAGTTCTGCAGAGGTAAAAAACAAGTATGTTCTCTTTATGCTGTGTCCACATGGCAGTGAGCTTGCTAAAGCTTTTGAGGGTTTCACTGCCCATGTAAATTGCACGGTGGTCTTAGTGGGATTGTTTGGACGTCAGCAACATGTTCTGGCTGTCCCCACTCTCATACAAGCATGGTAATGATGCCATTTTAACTGTAAGTTTCCCCTCTGAAATGAGGGAGAGGGAAGCTTTTTGCGCTGTCTCTGTAATATCCTGCTATGATGGCTGTTTGGCTCCGAGTGTCTCCTTATCAGAGTGGTGCAACAGTTAGTTAACAGAGATTAATGTGCTTTGAGACAGATTGCTGGACCTGAGTGTGTGCTCCAGGTAGCAGTGACTGACAGCAGGTGATTGCTTATGGTTTTTTGAGTTTGACACTGACTCTTCTGAAGACTGTAAAGAAGATCCCTTCTGGTAGCTGATCGTCTGGTTATGGCACAGCAGTAGCACCCTGGTCCCTCTGAGATTCTGAGATTTTGGAGATTCTCAGCACTTGCTCCGTGATCCCATTGCAATACTCTCTTCTGCTCTGAAACAAGGAGAGAGTAATACAGAAAACTGAGTGTAACTACAGTGAGGCAAGCTAAGCATTCCAGAGTGCAGCAGGGTTTGCTGGCCAGTGGCTGCAGGAGCAGAGACTGTGTGTTATGCTTCTAAGGTCACAGCAAATCATCTCCTTGGGGTCCTTTCTGAAATCCTTGACACATCTCAGTGTCTCTTATCTCTGGCAGACTGTCTGGAGCTCATTTTTCTGCTGTCCTGCACTCTACTTCAACAGGATTTTACTCACATGGCTTTTGTGAAGCCTGCTATGATAATATGGTGGAAGCTGTTAAATGTTCAAGTCCAATGTTGCTTGTTAAATTCGGAAGGCTTGTTTGCCTCTTGACCCAGCAGTGGGAAGCACTGCTTCACTGTGGTTCGGCACAGATTGGATGCCCTAATGCAGAGTCCCTCCCTGCTGCAATGGTTGGATCTGTTTGGCCTAGAGAGACTCCTGGGGAGTGAAGACTGATCCTGGGGAGCAAAGATTCCTGGGTCAAGATCTGTCAGTCTGAGGAAATCCTTCTTCCATGTCTCCATCTTTCCAGAATGGATGCACGAATGAAATTAAGTGCTACTAGACAGCTTTTGGTGCTTTCAGGATCATTTTCTCTACAGCACTGGGAGTGTGTCCATTGCTCGGCCTAGAACCACCTGGTAAACTTGTGGAAGCTTGTCCTCTCTGCCTTCAGGGTGGGGGCAATTACCTTCTGCAAGACTTTTTTTTTCTTCTTCCTTTTTAGAATATTGGGTGGCTGAGCAGTCTTTCTGTCCCAGACAGCAGTGAGAGCAGAGGGAGCAGGGGCAGAATAAAGAGCTACTGCAGAGCTGAGTCAGGAAGAAGCAGGAGGAACTCTGGCAGCTCTATACAGAGGTGAAGGGAAATGTGCAGTGTGTACATGCTGCAAGAATAGATTGTTCCTGTGGGAAACTGCATAATGATGCTTTGGAGCAAGGATTTCTGTAGAGGTGAATGCTGTGATGTTTGGTCACACATTGTCACCAGTAAGCTCTGTGCTGGGGCGCCTGCTCAGAGGAACTTTGCTGCTCAGTAGTGCTGGGCTGATCCTTTACTCAGTGAGCAGACAGGGCATGGACAGTGGAATGTGTGCACTGGCCTTCAGTGAGCAGGTATCTGTGGAATTTCCCTCTGTCCGAGTCTTTAAGATTCTTTTGAATTTCACAAATCAGTTCAAATGCTTAGTCCTATAATCTACTGTATCTGTGTGTTGGATTGGGAAGAGTCAGTTTAGCATTTGAAAGCAGAGAAGTGCAGACCTTTCTGTTCAAGCATTGTATTTGCATTTGCTTTCCCACTCACTGTAGAAGTACAGAGGACCTTGGTCTGATGTTAAAGACATGGGGCCTCTTGCCACTTGATTAGAGTGGTCACTTTGAGATTGACTGGGTTATCTGGCCACTCTCCCCTCTGCACAGACTTTCCTGGCAGCCTGGGCTTAAGGCGTTAAGCTTGGCCGTGGGCTTCCATTTGGGGCAGGAAGCCAGGAGGCTGAAACTTTAGTCTGAGAAACACTGAAAAATGTGTCTAATTCTCTTTTTAAAGAGTGATTATAAAAGGATGGGTATTTACCCTGGTGCTTTCTGAACTCCTGTTGATGCCCCTCTATTCTACACTCTTCACACTCGTGCCTGTTTTGGGAGGTGAGGAGTGTACTTTTATGTGTGGAACTCTGTTTCTTTGCTTCCATATAGCTGTCTTTGTTAGCAAAGGTGGTAAGAGATCATGCAGAAGCTGGAGGAAAGCTTCCTCATCCTGCTGTTTCCAGCTCTGTCTCCCGAGGTGCTCCTGTAAACTGTTTCAGTCTTTGGATTGCTCCGTCAGTGCTGTTTAGCTTCTCTCAGCTGTTTTAGAAAAATACGTTGAAAAATACTTGATTTCTTTGGAAATACAGCTTCTTCTTGGATTGGAAAACTGTGAACTTCTCCCCTGACAGCTTTCTTTCTGAATGGTTTTTCAGTTTCTATTTTCAGAAGTAATAAACAAACGAGTGTTTTGTCTGTTGTGGTAACCTCTTGTTACACCATCTCTACCTTTATCCCTCATCTCATGACTGTTGGAGTACAAGAGGGATTGTGTAAGAATAAATTTGTTTAGCACCATCATCATCTGTCTTGAAGCTGTGTCTAGTGTTCATCCTAAGTACTTTCTAGCAGATAAATTCAGAGCTGCTGATATAGCTGTAATATCTCCCTATCTTCTCTTCAGATGACTTTCAGTATTTATCTAATGCAGCCTAATTTTACAGTAAATTCTTTTTGACCTTTTGATCGGTGTTGGAATAATAGTGAAAGTGTGAATAATTACAGCTGGAGAAAGGAATTTGAGAAGAATTAGAAACCTCTCATGGTTTTGAAAGATGTTTTGGTTGGGATTCTTTCCTGCCTGTTTAAAAGGATCCTGGTTTAGGACTGGGTGAGAGAAAGGTCTTCCTCTGCTCTGGAGTCTCTGCTGCTGTTTTCACTTGCAGAATTGGGGCTCTTTGTGTTGGTGTTATTTCTTAATTGCTGAACAGAGCCCAGTGTAACTTTAGATGGCTCAGTCTCTGCTGGTCCACTTGCCTCTATACTCTGTCTCTGCTGTTCCTGGCAGGTATTTAACCCTACACAGGGCTGAAGCTGATTATTTAAACAGGTTCCCTTTGCTGTCATGGCCTGCTCTGTGGCAGGTTCCTTGCAGTGTGAGCAATACTAAAAAGGATTTGTTGCTTGACAAAGATTCAAGTTCCTGAGATCCTTGCAGATGCAAAGACCTTGTAGGAGACAGTCTGAATGGGATGGCTCTTGTTTAGCGATGTAGCCTGACAGCTTAAATGGCTCTTCCCTTTGCTTTCCTGGTCCAGGCATCACATATTTGGTGAGCCCTGTCTCCGTGGTCTTGGATCTTTCTGCCACGTTTCCCTCTTCTTGCTGTCGCTCTCTGTGCCAGTTTCTCACTTCCGTGTAGAATGCTTCTATAATTACAGAGCTGCTCCTGGATCACTGAGTTTGAACTACAGCTGCCAGACATCCCTTGTATTTGGAATTTCTGTCGGTTGGACAGTAGAAACAGGATGCAAGTACTTGATTGTAAATTGGCAGCAAGTAAAGACAAGACGACATCTTTGGCACTGTGGGGGGGGAAAAAAAAAGCAACTTCCTTTCAGCTAGGTGAAGTGACAAGGAAGGTTACCAAGAAAAGACTTGGACACCGAATGTGGTTTTTGGGTTTGCTTTTTTTGGTTTTGTTTTTTTTAACCCTGACACACTTCCCTGTGTAAAAGGCAGAGCTTTTTTAGGACAGCCAAGACCTGACCTCTTCCATCACTTCCTTAAATATTGCAGGACTAGTTGATCTGAAGCAAAATACCTTAAGGACATTGCCTTGGTGCTCTATAGACTGGCCTTCCCTAATTCCTCGTGACTGCCTTCTGGGCTGTGTAGATGCCTTTGAAGGATAAATTGCAATCCTGCGTTTGAACCTGGCATGGTACATTCTCCTTAGAATCCGAGACAGATCAGTAATGGATTTGTGCTCTGCTCTGTTGTAGGACATGGATCCTCCTTGTATTCATGGGGTACTGCTTCTGGTTGAAAGAGATGTAACTTTTCGGATGGAGAAGCCACCAGCAGGACAGGTAATGGAACCTGGGGGTTTGCTGGGCAGCCCTTGACATCCTTTATTTAACTCTCTAAACAGTGAGTTTTCTGTCTTTGATGTGTGCTTATTCTCACATGAATCTCTGTAGCTGTTCTCTTGTGTTTTATGGTTGTGGTCTCTTACAGGTGTGGTATTTATAGGGTTGTAATGTTTATGGGAGCTGAATAGATCTCTGTCGTGCTCTGTTTATTGCCAAGTCCATCAGTGATATTTGCCATTTGACGTTATGTCAGACTGCTACGGCCCTCGAGACCAGGGGGTTTGTTGAAGGAGCCCTGCACAATTATCAGTAATAGTGATGTTTTACATGTTCCCCCACTAACAAGGGGGGGAAATCCTTGATCAGGAGGAGATCATGCTAAATCCTGAACTCCATCTTTGAAGGTGATTGTTGCTTTCCTGGACTTTGCATATCTCATGTTTCCTCTCCTCATACATGCTGCTGTCAGTGGCTGAGAGATTTCTGCAAGAAGGGAGAGAGGAGATGGACATTTGTGTGATATTCTGTTGCAGCTGAAGTGTCTGGGAAGACAGGAGTGAAAGTTATCACAACGTCAGTGAATTCCCCCACTAGAAGTACAACTGTCGTGGTATGCCATAGCTGTATAAAAATGTAGGCTCCCAGCCACTCTGTGGTGAGTGAATAGAGGATCAGACTGCATCTTAGTCTTCTCCCTCTGTTCTTAAGACTGTTGCAAGATACAAGATTGGACTGAAATTCTGTGCCTGCTGAAACCCTGTAGGCTTCAGAGTACACCAGGACTTCCCTTTTGGCTCCTGTGGATGTGATAGGGATCAGGTTTGCTGTATGTGTGGTGTAGTGTCCCAAAAGGCTAAAGAATAACAAATGCTATTAGTCCACTTCCTCAATGCCCCCATGTGGAAGAATTTGAAGTCAGAACAGGGGCTGCAGGCATGTGCATGCAGGGAGAGCTACAGAAGACATTAAACACATTGAACAGATACAAAGAGTGTAGGAGGGAATAGAAGAAAGGCTAATGAAGACATGGGCATGCAGGAGGAATTGGAAGCATCATCACTATTTTGTAAGGAGGTGGAAACTTTACAGTGTGTGTGTGGGAGTTAAATGTCTGCACCTGAGTTTGTGTCTGGGCTGGCTTCCATGTACCTGCAGGAGCACTTGTTGCTCTAGTGAGTATAAAGATGCTCTGAGGTCCTACAGACTCAGAGAAAGCAAATATCAAGATCCATGAAACTCCTGTAGCAAATAGCTGCTGTGATGAGTGGAGAATTGAAGGCAGGGCAGAAGCTGCTCTGTTAGACTGTTTTCCCAGGAAGTGAGATGGAGAAGCTGGGGGCTGGATTTAACCTCCCAGACTCTCCAAACAAATGCAAATCGCAGCACAATGTGGGAACCTAAGAGGGAGTTGCTGTGCTTACAGTAGGAGGTACTGGCTCTGGAGAAGGCTGGCTGCTGCCAGACTTCCATCACAGATGTTCTGCCTGGTGAAACAGCATGTTGTGGCCTGCATTCCTTCAGGGTTCACCCACTGAGCTGTTCAACAAGCTGCTGTAAGATCGAATTGATTTTTTTTTCCCCTTCGTATTGTAGCGATATTGCAGATATACACTGTGTGTCGTGTTTCTGTGCAAGATAGATAAAGAAATGAAGGATTCCGTCTTTTGTTAAACTTCCCCTCCTCCTCCAATACTCACACTCTAAAGCAAGTGTGCTTTTTTTTTTCCCCCTTCTATTCCTGTGCAGTTTGAACTTCTCACCTCCATGAAATCCCTCCATAAGCACATAGACAGCTCACAGCTGCCTCTAGAACTGGATGGGACCTTCCCGTACTGCCACCGGGACTGGCTAAGCTTCCGCGTGGTGAGTAGGATGTCTTGTGTGCTTTGGCATCTGAGAGAAGCAATGGTAATGGCATCGAAGCAAGAGGAACCTGTCAACAGCTGAACCTACAAGCATTAAAAGACAATGTTTCTGTAATAGTTATTTGTGCAAATGAATCTCTGTTATCAAAAGAATGCTAATACTGTCTTCATAAAGTGGGTGCACACTGTGGCCTATTGGCATGACTGCAGGAAGTAAAATTTTAGTTTTTAATCCTCTGCTTGAACTGCATTACTTCTTCCTTTCCTTCAAAATATGGTCAAATCTGAACTAGAATCCTGTTTTGTTTGATACACAGTGGCTCTTCAGTTATACTCAGAGAAAATTAAGAAAATACACTTCTTAAACTAATCTCAGGAGAACATGGTGTCATGTTTCCATTGAACTAAGAGTCAAGAATTTGAGCATAATAAAAATAGCTAAATATTTTTGGTTTTGTAGCAAGCTCCCCAGATCAAGCTAAGAGCCCCTTAGGAAAACTGCAGTCCTTGCAAGAGTGAGACTTAGAAGTTCCTGATAATCAGTTCAGAATTTTCTAGGAATATCTTTTACTTCCATGCAGCAGGGTATGTGCAGACCACCAGAAATCTGCATCTGTAGCACCAATACCCAGCTCTGTGTACACTTGTGCTGTGGACCATGTGCTTGTTGAATCTTTAAAAACTGTATTGAGAGTTTTGAGTTATTTGGCATGCTGAGACTAGACAGGATTAAATCTCTGTAAATCTGCACACAAGTTGGCTGTCTTCACACTGAGTTTGAATTGCTCACCCTGGTGGATGACAGAATTGTCACCTCAGCTTCCAGAGGATCCAGTGGTCTTTTGGCTCTGACCTCACTGCCCGGAGTTCTGCATGGCATACTGCAGCATTTGAAGCAGATTAAGATGTCATTTATAAAACCACTGTCATGCTGGTAGGAGGCTTCAGCAGTTAGGCTTGGCATGTGCCAAATGTTAACTTTTCCAACTTATTTTAGAACCCATTTTTTGAAACTTTCATCTAAAAGTACTAGTACAGACCCGTGCTGATGCCGTAGAGGTACAGAAGCCTGATCTTCGTACCTGGGATTGAATTTGAGAAGTCAGAGCTCATTTGGCAGTGAGGAAGCAGAGAAACTTTGCAAGAGGTTATTGGTTAGTTTTCTGGACAGAGTTGAGAATACTTTAAGAGCTGAGGTGCACTGTGTGTGCAAAATGGTAATTCTTGAAGGAAGGAGTGTGATACCAGACTACTTCTTTGTGTCTTACATCTAACCATGTAAAATGTTACCAAAGGAAGTTAATGTGAGAATCAGTATTTATGATTTGCCTGTCTGTACTGTGTGTGATAATGACCCACATGCTCAGCTCCTTTAGCTCTGCAGCTAAGTGGCAAATAGCATTTATTTCCTGTCCCAGTGATCTCACCTGCATCCTGTCTGCTAATCTGTCACTGCTGGGGCTGTTCCAGCACTCTGGGGAGGAGGGAGTTCAATTCAGTAAAGATTCAAACAGCTGCTTTTTTGTTTAGTTTGAGCACGATTATTTTGGAATAGTTGTTTCTCCCTTCTGTGATTTCAGTGACTAGAGGGTGGCACCTGACAATACTTAGGCTTTATATCTCTGACTTTTCTGAAAAATAGTGCCTTATGAAGCATTTGGTCTTTTTTTGTTTGTTTTTCTCTCCCCTTCCCCCCATTCCAAAGAGAGGAAGTATTTCAGATTTGTCCGTAGCTTAAGGTGCTTAATTTTGAAAGCTTTCCAGTTTCCTATTCTTTAATTTACACTACTTTTAACAGAACAGAAATGATTTAAGTAGAAAAATTCCAAGAACTTGTTTTATATTTTGTTTCTCTGAAATTCATGCATAGTGATTCATCGTTAGAGGAAGTTATAAGAAATTCTAATAGTAGAAGAATGTGGGACGTAAGTGGACTCATTTTCTTTTTTGTAAAGCATGGCCCATACAAGCATGAATATGCAAGTTTATAAGGTCTGCATAGGGGCCTTAGTGTAGTGTGATGGGCCTCTCTGCTGGTTCAGCCTCACCAATGGTGTAATTGAACCCTTGGCTTAATGTGTTTGGTTCTCTCTTGATCTTTGTACTTTTAGCCTTCTGCAAGCTCAAAAGACACCTTTCCTGTCAGCTGTGAGACAGTAATCTCTGTCTTGGTCCTTTTTTCTCTCGTAGAAGCTGGAACACTTGCTACAGGGATGCCAAGGTGCTTGTGCCTTCCTTCAGGGAGCTATTCATAAAGTGGAATCTGGAAAATTACCAGAAAAAGCTGAGGTAAGCCTGTCCCTCCCCTGTCATCAGAGGTGAAAGGCCTGGAATAAAGGTAGCTGACAGCATAGTTCTGTGTGTGGTACCACCTTTGCTGCCTCCAGAACAGAAATCTGGAAATGGGCAAGAGGAGGGGAATGTAGAAGTACCAAGCCTGTGTTGTCACAGTCTATTCTCCCTCTTGAGAAGCTGCTGTACCCCTAATGTGGTAGGAGATTGCTGCCAGCTCTGCACTGAGGGTCCCGACAGTAAATCGATGGAAGGTATCATAGTGGCCCCTCTGGGCCTTCCTGCACACATCTGTGTATCCATAAACCTTTCCTGTGCATCTTGCCCCAAGGCTGGAAGCCATGCAGATCTGGGCTCTCAGAACAGTCGGAGCTAGCTGTGAGTGGAAAATGAGGCTGAATGGAACAAATTATGGGAATTGGGTCGCAATTTTAGCCTGATGGGGAACTACCGGGAGTGTAAGGAGCACTGTTTATCACTTTGGACTTGGCAGGCTTGAGAGAAACAGCTGTGGGAACCAACCTTCCTCTGTGCTAGGGTGGGCCCAGGTGAGATGTGGTTTGGGTGTGTTTTGGCTTGGGTGCTGGTTTTTGCCTGTTCCCTCATTGCCTGTAGGTTGCAGTAACTGCTCATCTCACTCTTTTGATCCCTCCAGGATGCAGCTGTGCTGCTGAGGAACTACAGACAGTTGATGAAGAATGTTCTTGAAGACACACGGCTGGTCAGGCTGCAGCTGGAGGGTGGAGCACTCCTGGCCAGGCTGAGAAAGGAGGAGTCTTGTGTCACCCTTACCCCTGACTACAGGTGAGCCCCCCAGACTGGGAGAAGAGAAGACCAAGATGAGCAAAAAGCAGGCACTGTGAGTCTCCCTGATATGTCCATTCATTGCTGGAGGCTAGAGACCAGCTTTGTGTAGTGAGGAATTATGTTCAAAACAGTAAAGGTAAAAAATGTAATTTTGCTTTTATCCTGACTTCTTCATCCCTAGTCCAAAAACTGGTCTGGGTGGATTCACTTAGATGGTTACACTTCCTTTTTCAAGCCAAATCAGATTTATCTTCTGTAGTGGAGAGAGAGCTGGATATTTTGTACACCTCTAAAACACAAGCCTTAATTGATGATGCCAGTGATGAATGTTTAGGTCCAGGACATTACCACTGTGAGATTTCCCAAGGCACTCCTTATGCAAGGGGATTTCCAAGGACCTTAACTGTGAGGAATGCTTTCTGTCTGCAGCAAGCTCTGATCTCCTCACACATTGGTACTGGTTTGCACAAACAAATACTCTGCCCATTTACAGGGTTGGTATGAGAAGCAGGGACTGAGAGAGCCCAGCTGTTTGACATCCTTAGGGCATTGCACAACTCCTGTTTGTACTGTTAAAACACCTGAAGCCTATCAGTGTGTGAAGGCCTCTGTGCTATGTGCTGTGCAAACAACAAGGTAGAAAGGCAGCCTTTGCTCCCAGGATCTTCCAGCCCCGGTGCGAGATAAGCGCTGGCATGTGGGTGCAGATGAGGGCGCAGCGAATGGCAGGGCAGTGTGGAACAGCTCTGTGCATCCACAGCCTTGCTCTGGTTAAACTCCCTGTTGCCATCACAAGCTGGGAGGTTTGAAGGGAGGGAATAGAGGGAAGATAAGTTATATCACCCAAACACTGGGAAAAGAACAACATCTCTCTTTGAAAACTCAGCAAGTGAGTGACAGTGCAAGTTGCTACCTGTCACTGGGAGAAGGGGGTTGACATTTTGGTGCTGAGAGGGGAGTGTGGGGACAGGCTGTGTAACTGTTTCTGTTTCCTGCTTGCTGTGGCTGCTGTCAGCAGCTCTGGCAGGCTGTGCAGACACAGTTGTCTTGCTGAATTGATGAAGTAATCTTGATGCAATTTTGAATTGAATTAGTACAGTATAGCCTTTTCATTCTCACATGACGTGAGAAGCACAATAATGCAGGGTTTTGTGTTTTGTTTAGATTTTTTTATTTATTTTATTTGAAGCAACACACAGCAACTTTAGAGTCCTAGGAGAATTGGGAGAACATGCATGGGTTTTGTGCCTTGTTTTGGTTTTAAGCTAAGACTGTGTTCTTGTGCAGGGAAATGATCAACTTTGAAACCTGATCTGACAGAGCCCCTAAGGATAATTTACTGCTTAGATTACCTTAGCAAGAGCAGGGGTGGGGTATACACACAGAATTCTTTGATTGTGGGGTGTTTGAGCACATGCGGAGGCTGTGTAGCATGTTCTCTCCTTCATTCAGACTATATTTGTTGCCTGCCAGTATGAAAGGAGACTGCATGCCATGGCTCAAATATATGTGGCTCCCTCCAGCCTGAGGAGCATAAGTGAATATAGCAGGAGAAAGTCCTTTTCTAGCCTGTGGAGTAGTTGTAGGAACTAAAATCCTTGCAGTATTTTAATTAAGGAAATGCCCACTTTTCATCTAACTCGTGGCAGAGGACTAAAGAAGTCCATTCTTCCTTGTTCCAGGATCCTTTCAAATGGGGAAAAAAGCTCTATCAGTTGGCTAGAGAACTATTGGGTTTGGGTCTTCGGTGGCTCTACAGTTGCTCCTTCTTTCCAATCTGGCATGCAGATATTAAAGGTTCTGAGCCCTGCTAACCCTGTAAAGGCTCCTATGGTTATGATTTTCAAAAGGCGTCTTTAACAGATATGGTCAAAGCAGGGTAGAGCAAAATATTGTGGTTGGCCCTCTAAGCTGGCATGGAGAAGATACTGATGTGTGTGGGTCCAGTGTTCAATTTCTAATTGGTGATGTGGGAAAATGGAACAGGACTTTGCGTGTGCACTCAGCAGAACCTGTAATACTGCTGTTCTGGACTTTGAAATGTAAAATCTTGATCAGTGTGTAACAGCCCAATTCCACACCCACTCTCCCAATACTTGAAATCAAATTATTTACAAAAGCAAGTCAAATAGCTTTACTCTTCTGAGCCTTGTGTCTATTTTGGCTCTTGTATCTATCACGTGTCCCATTGTTTTAGTTTTTTATTCTCTCTTGTGGTGCAAAAGTCTGATAAAACAGGGAGTCATGACTGCCAGGACCTCTTAGTCCTAAGTTGAGGCCAGCTGTGAATAGGTAACTCTCCAAATGTGGAAGAATTACATATAAATAGAGGACACAGTTTTAAGACCAGTTTTGTGGACTCTTGTCTCCACTTAATTAAAATAGGCTAACCAAAAGTGCAGAACTGAAGGTACAATTGTAGCATCACAGCAGTGACTTTGACCAGTAACTCAACTCTTGGTCAGCTCACAATGTGAGTCTTCATACTTCTTTCACCACCAAGTACCACTGTAAAAGATTTCCTTGACCATCCTGCTGCTTATCCCCAAAAGGGAAAAGACTTCTCCAAGAAGTTTTTCTGTATTTCTGCCTCTTCCCAGCTTAGCAAGGAGGAGCTCAGTTATCAGAATACACATCCTGCAGGCAGCTCCTAGCAGGGAGTTGGCTTAGGGGATGTGGTGTGCCCAGATGGTCCCTCTCTGCCCTCCCACCTCCAGGAGTGGGAGTTTGGTCTGAAGTTGGTGTGGATGTGGCACTGATGAGTCAATAACTTTGTGGCGCCTCTTTAATTGCTGCAATGATACTTCAGCACGGACTGGCCACCCAGAGGTTCAGCGGGGGACTGCTGGAGATGGCTTTGCCACTTACGGTTGGTGGAGCTGGTTGGATTTAAAGGCACCACCTTTACCTTTGCACTATCTGCTGTGTTGAAGGATCAGTGCTTCTCCAAGTTTGTTAGCCAAACCCTTAGAGTTTTTGCTGCCCCAGTCTTTCTGGGGATTGCAGTGCAAAGCTATTAGCCTAGCTGAAGTTCCTGTTGGTGAGTGTAGACAAACACCATGGAGACCTTAATCACTTTAATGCTATTAATACTTCTTTTTGCATTTTCAAACTGGAAATTTTTAATTACCACAGTCTTTTTAATAAGGTACATAGAGTGGGTTAGCAGGTGTAGTTTTGGCTTCTGGCTATCTAGTGCAGTGATCAACTAACCTGTAGCTTGCAGGCAGCTCTCTGAGCCACCTGTGGAAGGTGAACTAATGCATTGCTCCTTTTGTGGTAGATTTAAAAGACTTATGTCTTATGATGGAAATATCAGAGAAGCTGCCAGAAGCCAGACAGCAGCAATGGGAGCTCTTGCTAAAGTGGTGTGGAGCTGGGCAGCAAGGCAAGGAAGCTTTTGACCTGGTCTTTAGCCAGACATTTTCCACTCTTGTTCTCCGTATTGCTGTTCTTCCAGCATAGCCAGGAGCTGGGAATGTGTGCCTAAACAAAGTGTCCAGTGGTGCCTTTCATCCTGCAGATATGCTGTGAGTCACAAGTGGAGTAAAGAAGGTATAAACATTTTATATTAATGAGAAGATGGTTTATGCTAGTTCTACCAGAATGCCATAGCCATGCCTGGCTCTACCATGTTCTGTGGTATGGGAGTGAGATTGCATCATGCTCTATGTGATGGTGGACAAGATATCCCCAAGGCTAGAGGTGAGAGCCGGAAGAAAGAGGAAAACCTCAGATGGTGAAGGAATGACCATGTTGAGTGCTTGGCTCTCTGCAACATGGAACCAGAAAAAGCATAACCTCTTCCCCCAAGCTCCTCATCTGAAAAGAATCTGTGCTTGCAAGCTGTGAATAAGCAGCTTATAAATAGATAGAGGAGTGAATTCTCCTTTGTTTGCAGAAGGCAGTATAGTTAGTGTCTGTACTTTGAGGGTGGAGTGGTGAGAGCCAAGAGCTGGTTCTGTGAACTGGCTATTTTTAGTGTGGCTTGGTGATCTGGTTGGAAGCCCTGGGTGTGGATCTGAGCAGAGGTAATGGACAGCACAGAGCAGACTTCCTGAGCAGCAGCTGCCAGGTTTCTGATGCTGACCTGACTCAATTACAGCAACGAAGAGGGTGATCTTACAGCTAACATCCTCCACAGTTCTTGTGCCTGTCTTCCACATGCATTGTTGAGACACTGGGTCTGCTTTAAGCTGTAGCCAGTTTGTGATGCAGTGGGTTATAGCTGTGTGGCGCTGCCGAGCTCATATTTGTGGGTCTTTAGCAAGACTCCTGCTAGTAGCAACTCCTGGATGCTACGAGGCTGGCATGTGCTACTCTGAAGAGTGGTGTACGAGCTCCCTTCGGTGGAAGTAAGCCTGGATAATGTGCAGGCTCTCTGCACCCTGCTGAGCAACTGCATGGCACCATCTGAAGCTCTGACTGCCTGTGGTAGAGCAAGAAGAGACTAAACTGATCGTCCAAAATATGGGACAACTTGGGAGCAAGGTTAGAGGAGAAACAGGTGTCTTGTGTATAAGTCTGTGCAGACTGGGATGGCTGAGATTCTTGGTTTGGAAGGTACAGTGTGTGGAATTAGTACAGGGTGGCTGGTGCAATAGGCTGGTGGTCATAGCCAGGCAACTTCTGCTGGGAAATCCTTCCTGGAGGTATCATTGTCTTCTGCCATCCCTTTTATTCTTTAGAGATGTGCTTCAAAAGATGGTAGTGCTTGTGTCACTCTACTTGATGACATTTTCTTGGTTTGCTTAACTAGTACTTGCTCATCCTCCAGCCTCTCTAGGAGCTTTGGGAGCCTCTCATGCCACAGTGTGCACTCTTGATGTGGTCTGCGAGAGGCACCTTTCATTGGTAGGTCCTTCGCATGTTCCTCCTGTGGACCTAATCCTAAAACCTTCATCTTGGGACAGGCTCTCAGTATACCTTTGAAGCGAGATGAAAAAACATGCTTAAATTCTGGCCTCAGAGTAAAAAAGCTTTCTGCCACGAGACGCCTCTGCGCTGTTGCTGGTGACACAGAGGATGCTGATGAGCACTAAACCTTGGCCGAGCATGGGTGGCAGTGCTTGTCCGTGGCCTTATTTGTTTGTGTCAGGTGGAGGGAGGAGCGCACGATGACATTTCTACCCAAACACATACAGTGCTGCTTGGTATTCATTTTGGTTACGGTCTAACCAGTTCCCTCTCTTTGCGTGGTGGTTTTAGCCTGGTAAAAAGCACTTACGCTCGCATTAAGCAGACCTTGTTGCTCCACACATAAAGGAGTGTGGAGCTGAAGCTGTTGTCCTTCTGAGTGCATGAAGTGCTGCGTGGAGTCAGTTGTGGCATTTGCAGAGAGGTAAAAGATTGCAGAGTGCTATCTAGGTAAGTTTTCATTGTTCTTTTAGGCTTTTTATGAGATGATTCCCCTTAGCTCCATTTCTGTTGTCTGTTTTGTGCTGTTTAATGTCCTAAATCACTTTGGATTCAGTGAGAATTTACCCAGAAGACTCCAGTTTTGCTTGTTTTTGTTTGCAGTGTTTGTCATGCCAACAGGGCATTAGGTAATTAATGACACACTGTGTTTTATCTGTTTAAAAATGTTATGGAAAAAATTGCAAAAAGTTTCCAGTATAGGATGCTAACTGAACCGCCTGACATTCCTGCCTCAGGCCAGGCCATCCCACAAGCACCATTTGTTGTATGGCTGCATTGGGAGAGATGCTGCTGTTGCTGGAGGTGGTCAATAGTACAGTCCCTGCCATTATATGGGTCATAACACTGGAAGTGGGCAAAATGAGGATGTATCCGGGAAATAGGCATGTGGTTTTAAATGACAGTGTGTGTATATTTGAACTGAGCACCTTGAAAGCCTGGGATTCCCAACTCCAGGAACACAGCTATTAGACTTTCGTTCAACCTGAATATAAGGTATAAACATGAACAGGTTAATGTACATGCGACGAGGTTTGGAGGTACAAACTGTTTACAGCTGGTAGAAAACCTCAGCTTGATGCTTGGTGTTCCCAGAATGGTGTTTATACATCTTATCTCAGGCTCCACTGCAGAGGGAGCTTTTCCCCTACCTGGGCTACTTGTTGGTTTGGGGATTTCTTACAATGTTTTTTGGGGTTTTTTTCCCAGTCACTTTTATGGATTTTATTGGGATTTAAAATCAACCAGAATTTGAGCACAGTTTTATTGTAACTGAGTGCAAGCCAGGCTGCAGAAAGAATCAAAGATTGCAGCTTGGGATCATATTTGGACACTTGTTTAATTGTGCATTAATCCCTTGGCTTTTAAAGGGATTTTTCAGTATATTTCTGCTAAAAACATGTTTAAACAAACAAAAGAGAACTCTCGCAGCAATTATGGTCTGTGTTGCATTGTATTAATTGGATGAGTTGCTCCCAGTGCATGTGCTTGTCAGGTAAGCCAGTGAGGAGCAATTCATCCAGGTCTGTGGTCTCAGCTAGATGTACCATTCCCACTCTGAATGGGAACAGGAATCCCACAGGCAACTCCAAACTTGATATTTAACCTTTCTGCCTTTCTAAGGACACTGTAGAATTCTAAAAACTACCCAGTTCCTCAAATAATTTTATTTGGTACTTGAAACCACCACACCTATTTGTGTGCTGCAGAGAATAATTAGTTTCTTTAGCAATATTTGCTTTAGCTTCACCATGGCCACTGTGAATTTTAACCTCAGCTGCATGTGAAGTTCTCAGATTGAAGAGCAGGACTGTGCATTTGAGGCTGACCGCTTTTTATGGGATTGTAACAAATATGGCACTTATGTAGGTTGCTACCAAAATGTGTGAAATGACCAAGAATGGCTCTAATGTATTTCTCTTCCTCCAAAACAGCCCTCAGGGACACAGGACTGTCCCTGCAAAGCTGAAAGGATTTCTTCCTGAAGCATTGCTCAGGATGTTTAAGTGATTTGTAGCCAAGGTATCAGCACACATGATTTGGGCAATGTCCTTGGACTAATCCGTCCTTTAAACCTCCTAGTTGCCAGATCCTACTCGTTTTCTGCTACCACCTGTAGAGACATCCACAAGGCACGTTCAGCACCAGGAGTGGAGACTAGATGAGGCTGGTGTAACATCTGACTGTGCTTCTTCTAAATTACAGAATGGTTGGAGATATGTGATTTTCCAGGGCAGGTTAGCTGCACTATACTTGCCTAAACCCCATCAAATACACAATTTTTGCAATTTTGAAATTGACCAAGGTTGGTCAGAGGATGAGCCTCCTGTTAGATCTGTTGTACTTGCTGTTAGAGTTGTTCTTCAAGAGGTGGACAGGAAGGTGCAGAATAGTGATGGTTCTGCTGTTTCCCTCCCTGTGTTCTCCTGTTTTTGTGTCTCTGACATTGGCAGACATGGCTCATGCAGCACCTGCTTTGTTGACTCTTTTGTGGCATCTATTTTTTGAAAACAAAACAGGTATTTTGCTTTGAAAAATAAAGTGTAACTCTCCAAGACTGGCTTTTTTGAAGAAGGGATTCAGACAGAAATGATCTTTCTAAATTATAGGTTTAAAATTACCCTACCATTATACAACAGCTTGGCACTTCTCCAGAAAACCAAAGATGTTTGGAACCTTTTCCACTGAAACGATAATTGCCCAATGAAAACAGGATTTGGAGAAACATAAACTGACATCAAGCTACTCCTTTTTGCTATAAATTATATTGACTCTGCACTATTGCAAAATTACTTTTGATGATTTGACCATGGAAGAATGTAGTGAAAGACTCTTATTACCACACTCCCATGTGCAGGAAAATTGCAATACATCCACACAAATCTGAGCTTAGACGAGACTTTCCACTGACTTCAAACAACTCTGCCTTTCGTCCTCAGAGCTGCACAGGCCACTATTAAAATATCTTTAAGGTCCTTAACAACCAGGTGTTTCCTTTGTGTGGCAGGATGGAAGTCACTTTTTCTTCTTCAACCAAATTTTCAGAATTTGATTTGTTTACTTCAACCTGCCTTGAAGGCAATGATGGACAGGAATGAAAACTCCTGAGTCTGACTCTGAAAAAGAAGTAGATATTTGTGCAAAGTATAGTTTTCCCCATGAAACTCTCTATTGCAGGATACAGTGGACTTTACTAGTATACTGGAAATCATTTAGGAAGTTTTTAAAATCTAGATCAGCAAGTGGATGTGTGTGTGTGTAAATAGATAAACAGATGTGCAGAGGTTTGGGAGGACGTGTTTAATGCCTACTGGATACTGTCTGTGGGTGCTGGAAGTGCCCAAGTGAATCGAAAAAGCAAACTTTCCCATGGACTGTGAGTGACTTCTTTGTTTAGCTCAGTTTGCCTACCCACTTTATACTGCAGGGTGGAAAGGCTTATATTTTCCTCTGTGTAAGAGAGTAAAAGATGGATGTTACTCAGAGAGCCTGTTGAGCTGGGAAAAGTGAACTGTCAGGGACTGACAACATATGAATGGAGTTACCTTGGAGATGCAACAGAAGACCAACAACTAGATATTGAGGTTTTAATGAATGCCTGCCAAGCGAGGCAGAACGTGTGAAACAACGTGGCTGGTCCTTGAAACAAAGGACTGAGGTACTGGGATGCTGAGGAACTCGAAGAGGAGGAGTAAGAATGGTGTAAGGCTACACCTGAAGTCGCTCCGAGGCTCTGAGCCCAGAGAAGCTCTGTGAAAACATTTTTTTCTGTGCATCTTGTGTGCAGTCACTCAGGAAACCATTGGCAGGACCATGAATAAGGGGCAGCCTTAAGGTGTTGAGTTGTGCCTGAAAAGGGTATCAATAGTCTGCTGTGAGATTCACAGAGAACAAAATCACTGAATTGACAAGAGTAAGGGATTTTGGATTATATACACCCTAAACAGCCCAACTTAGAGATGTCAGATCGCACTCTGTGCTAGGTCAGCCACTGCTAGAGCTGGAACTCTTGTCTGAAGTCCCTATGCCATAAGTTATCACCCAGCGATACCTTGCTAAGTGCTGAAGCCATGCATCCTTGTTTTGTCATTGGCTTGGGTGGACATAAGGTCTCCCATTAAAGAAAGGTCTAGCAGGTCAATCTAGCTTGCTGATGAGTGACATTAAAGAAGTAGCATCAACACCAAAGTGATTTCCATGGAAGCTCAGAGAAAGGTTGGGAAAATATTTTGCCTCATGAGAGACTAATTGCAAATGTTTGCATATAACAGCCTGGAATGCCTAAAGTTATAGGTGCTTGCTTGTCTGTGCCAGTGGGAGGAAGAGTGTTTGCTGTATCCATGTGTTTTCCTGAGTGGATGAGAGCATTCATGCCAGCAGGGAATTCAGCCTCATGGGAGTAAGGCTGAAGGGTGTCTGCCTGTCTGGCCATCAGTATGCTGGAGACTTGCTCAGAAACTGGGACCTGACAGATATGCTCGGCTGCATGAAACCAGTGTTAATGGTGTTGCCAAATTTAACTTCCAGCCATCTTCCAAGCTGTTTCTCATTAGCTGTCCCAGCTGTGTCACTGCTGCTATATGGGAACTGGCCTCTACAACCTGCTCTGTAAACACACTTCCCAGAGTTCAGCTTGGACAATGGTTATGGCTCTGCTGCTGCAAGTCCCCTGGGTTGGATCTGGGTCCCTCCCTAGGAAAGGATTACAAAACAGAAGGCTCATCTCATCACTGTTTGTTTGTGGTGGTTTCAGGAAATGTGAGAGCAGCATTTCACTGAGGATCTTTCCATTGAAGCCTGCAGATTCTCAGTAGAGAACCTGTCTGCTCTGCTCTGCTCTGCACTGCAGTAGCACTGATCTTAATCCAGAAACAATTCGGGTATTTTTGGCTGCACTTTGGAGAAATTCATTCAGAGTAATGGCATTTCAAAGAGGAAAAACAAAAGCATCTAAGAGCCTGAGGTTTGAGAATTTGGCTCTTGCACACTGGGTGGAATTCTGAATGGAAAAATAGTGTGGATTTCTGCTGTGCAGAGCTAGTTGTCCAGACCTATTGCGCTACCTCGTGTCAATTAAATGCTACAGAAAAACTGCAGGATGTCTACCACTAAATGCTCATGTTCAACTTGGAACTTGGTAACATTCATCATCTAAGCAGTATGTGCCAAGTCCCTGGCTCCAGCATCCGAACACCTCCATCCCTGCCTGTGTGCTGCACAGAGGATGCTCACCCTGCTGTGGACAGGCCAGCGGGGAGAGTGCCACCTGGTGCTCCCTGCTGGGCCTTGGTCAGCACAGCTGCCTTTAGAACACAGGGAACTCAGTCTGTAAAATCCCATCATAAAATCCCATTTCTCTTAGCGCCGGGCTGTTGAACTCTTTGTGTTTTGGTTTGGCTGGTGGAAATCCTGAGAGTGAGTGGGGCATCAGGCACTTTATATTGTTGTTGTCACTCAGGAAATATTTGCTTACTAGTGATTGCTTATTTACTTATTTTAATTAAATTCAATTGGTAGTTTTAGACACTGAGACTGTCTGACCGTGTGTTTTGTGAAAGCCCATTGATGCAAATAGTCTGTGTTTATGAAAAGCTGAAAGTACGGTAAAGTTTGCAAGGAGCCTGCCTGGGAGGAGATGCTCTTGTCCCTTCTGCCAGGTTGTCTGCACTGGAATCAGAGCAGTGAATCACAGTAATATGCAGGGAGCAGCAATACTCTCTTCTGTTCTCCATATGGAGATGGCCACTGTGGGTCCCACAGGGACAGTGACTCCTGTTAGCAAGGTCATGTTTGCATGAAGTGCTGGGGGAAGGACCTAATGCAAAACTCCTGACCAGACTTGTGACCCTTTCCAGAGATGCGCTCGATGCTGCCAGTGTACTCTATAATCGAGTTGATGAGGGCGTTCACCGACTGGTGATGCTGTCAAACAAGCGCATCCAGGAACTGGAGCTGGTGATGGAGTTCGAGAAAGTGGAAGAGTGTTTCAAGGAGGTAAGGCCTGCCTGTCAGTACCAGTGACTGCCTGCTGCTGCCCTCTGACACTGTGTCCCGCAGCAGGTACTGGGCCTGTTGATCCCTTGTGTAGAGATGTACAGTGATGCCTGTAGACACTTCAGAAGAAGTGAACGTAAGAGTTTGAGATAGTTTTCAGATTTGCTGAGAACCAAGCCACTGTTTTGGCCTGGTACCTCCTAGTATCTCCATTTTACTAATGCCAGGTAAAAGTTTCCTGGCTTCTCTCTAGGTGTGGAACAGTCAAACCCCATAAAGATATGTGAAGTGGCTCATAAGTAAGCACCACTTATTGGTGGAGTGTATTTTTTTGACCCTCCCAGCAAGACTGTTGGTGAGCATTTTGTGCTTCGCCTTGAGAAGCAGCAGAGAGATGACAACAAGCTGGTGATAAGTCTGCATGTCCCCTCTGGGCCCTGGCTCCTGCAGGGTTTGCCAACATCCTGCCGCTGAATGGGCATGTCCCACACTAGCTGCCCATCACTGCTGTGCACTCTTGTTTAGATGCCTGTGCTGTGCTCAGCCCCCTGATACCTGATAAGCTCAGGCACACTCCTTCCCCTCTGGGCGCAGCCCCAGGCACACTTGGTTTGCCTTTGGGTGCCGCCCTATATAGTCTGCAGGCAGGGAACAGCCTCTTGTCCTTAGCCCAGGAGCCGTGCTCAACCCCCACCTCCTGCACTTCTGTGAGACCTTCATTCAACTTCCCTTCATACAGTGCTTATTGAAACTCTTTACAGCCATGGGATGACTGAAGCAAACAGGCACTGGCTTCCAGAAAGATCTTTGAAACTTGTAGCCATGTGGATGGAGAACCTTAAAAAGTCATACAGTAGCCCAGATGGGAGCTGATCAGTCTCTTCTGTTGCAGATCCCAGATATTCCATGTTGCAGATCCCTAAGTCTGAAATCAGCCTTGAGATTAAGAGTCACACTGTTTCCTGTACTGCAAGTCAGCAACAATGAGAAGTTTTATGTGTCCTTAAAAATCAATATAAGGACCAGTTTCACCATTGCTCTTCTATGATTCTGGGCTCCTCTCCTCTGGAGGGAACTGGATTTGCAAAGGAGGCTGTAGCCTCCCTATTGTTTTCACAGGCTGAGGTGGATCCATGAGTTTTAATGGCTTCCCGTTTAGAGGTGGACACTCAGACGCCATGCACTGTGGGTTCAGGACAAGAAGTGTGATGCAAGAACCCGGTAGAGACTCTCTTACACATACAGGTTCCTAATACCAAACAGAAATCAAAAAAAGGTCCAGAGGCAGGCTCTGCAGCCTGTCACTGCTTTAAGTTGAACTGTTCTTTTATTCTGTTGAATTGAGTAACACTGACTGTTCCCAGCTTACTTCTCTTGCAGACCACCAGTGATGGCAGCAGCTGCTCCCGCTTTTAAGCCTGCCTGGGAGCTATAGGCAGCAACAGTGTGCCCCTCTGCAGTACTGGCAGCCCACCCCTCTCTCCACCTCTTGGCAGTGGGCTTGTTCCATGGGCAAAAGGCTAGGACTTTGTCCTTGACTGTGCTGTTGAGTTGGGGTATGGATTTAGATGATACAGGAAAACAGGATGCATGGGCGTTAGGAAACACTTAGTATGTCTCTTCCCCCAGGTGCAACTATGCCTGGAGCATTGCAGACAAGTTTACCAGCCTATTTTTAAAACCCACTGATGATGGAGGTGCTGTATTATCCTGCCTGGCCTTCTGTGACTTCCTTGCTTTTAGGACAGTCTTGTTAGTCCTCTACCCCTCTCTGAGGATATGGGCTGATAACTGCAGCAGTGGCCGCTCTCCACTGAGGAACCTGCAGTTGCTGCTCAGCTTTGTGGAGAGCTGCCTTCAGAAAACTAGTATCTAAGAGCGTCCAGAGAACCATGAAACGTGGCAGATGGGTAGAATCCCTCAGCACACTCAGTGATGTAGTTCGTGTGCTGCCGGTCAGAGAAGGGAAGTGATGTAGGAAATCTGGCAGCAGGGAGAGTTGATTCCAGTGGGGGATAACAATAATGGGAGTTTCAGGTCAGTCTGCAGGTTGCAGAGCTCACATTAGACCATGGCTCACCTGAAACAGAGCCCAAGCAGCTGCTTGTCCTGTTTATGCCTAAGGCTAGTGAGCAATAGCAGAGCTTTGCAATTACTCTGTAACCTAAAAGTGGAAAAACTCCTAGCAGGAGGCTCAGTCTGAAATGCTTGGATGGGGAGAATAGTCTACACACATTCTTTCCATAATGAGATGACCAGCATTATGAGAGCAGTTTCTTGCTCTTTCCACAAAAAGTCCTATGTTGGTGAGTAGCACAGGGTGACTAATAACAGGGCTTGTCCCTTTTCTCCTAGGTCAGCAGTTGGATTGAGAATGTTGGCAGAAAAGGGCTAAAGGAAACTGTCAACCTGGATGATTCTTTGGAGATGCTGCTTCAAGCACAAAAGCAGTTCAAGGAGTTTGATCTTGTTGCCAGTGTAAGTGTTGTCTGATTGGAAAAATATATTCTACAGCATCTGAGTTGGTAGCATGTGTGTCTTTTACATGCTCAGCCAAACCCTATGATGCTAAGAAGGGTTCATCACCAAGGTGTGTGCCATTCCTTCACACTACTCAGCATCCCTGCTCTCCTCTTGGAGGAAAAGCCACCAGCTCAACACCATAGTTGATGGCATTTGCTAGACTTGAGGAAAATAACTACTGGGATGGAAGATGGATTTTTTTTTTTATTACTCCATTGATATGCTTGTAACACTGCCTATTTTTGATCCTAATTGACCCGTGGCCTTGCAGTGTAGGCCTTTACAAGCTACTGTGTGACTAGTGTAAATCGTAAGAGATCAGGGCTCCAGAATTCTGTTGTAAACAAAGACACCCCTGCTCATGTGATTTGGACCATAAACCCCTGTCTAATTAGCCCTAGTTCTTAATGACCTTGAAGACTACATGCTGTCCATGTCAGGTTTCAATCCTCATATGCAATCCCATTTTGTTTTCAGGAATATTGCAAAAGGGGACAGGAAGCGTTAAAGAAGATGGATCGATGGGAAGACTTTTCCTCTGTGGATGTGCATTCTTACAGGGTAAAGCTGCAGACCTACAGAGATCAGCTGGAGGAGTTCTGCACTCAGCTGGATGAAACCAGGCACCGAATCTGTGAAACAGTCAGGCTGTATGAATTCTTTGACAAGGTAAGACAAGGCATCTGCTGCACAGAGGAGGGTGTAAAAAGCCTGCTTGGACTCAGTCCAGAGCTGGGTTTTGTATGAAAGGTGTGAAATGGAGTGTTTGCTCCAATAGGGAGCTGGATCTATAACATGCAAAAGTCCTGTCACACTCTTATGTCAGCAGTGATTTTTTTTCAAGTCAATATGTGGAAGAAAGGGTGGATGTGTATTTAAGAAAATGTCCACGTCTATTAAACACAGGGGTTTGTTGCTGTCTGAGCTGGAGCTTTTAGACCCCTTTTATAGCCGCAGTGGACAGACAAGGCAGTGATGACAAGGGCCAAGGGTTTGGCTGCCTGTGTCCAGTCTTGGCCACCATATGAGGATGGACTGCCTGCATTTTGTTCATACTGTGTCCTTACACAGCCTGTAGATCCATCAGAAGTAGCACCCTCCTCTTCAGTCCTCAATGCAGCCCAACTCCTCCCCTGTGGAGGCCTGTTTGAGGAAGTGGAGCACTGGAATGGGGTGCTGGAAAGTGTGGCTGAGGGAACAAGGGGACTGGGTCATCCCAGGCATCTGGGAAGCAGAAGAAGAGAATGTGTGTGGTGACTGAGTGCCTGACCTTCTCACTAGTTTGGTTTAATGCAAACACACCCATTCAGCAGACCTGCAGTTCGATTTGATGTTCTTTAATTTCTGGAGTTGCACATGAATAAGCAGTAGGATTTTCTAAGTGCATTTTAAAATACAGCTTTGGCAAGCACAGAAGGCCAAGGATCCTGTGCTTCATTTATTCCACACTTGTACAAACATTGGGTATTGAAGTTCTCAAATTCCAAAAAGAATAGACACTAAAAGTTAAGCTGTACCAGATGTAGGTGCCACTTAGTTGCTGTCTCTGAGCTGCCTTGGCAGCCAAAAGTGCTGAGAGGAGGGGGGAGGAAATTCAGCTAAACATGAAAACATGGAGAAGCATCCTGTGTGAGTCAGGAAAGTGGAGAAGGCAGTCCAGAACATTGCTGTGAGAGCATGTGAGGATTGAGTTTGTTTGATGATGCTCTGCAGGTCTGCTCTGGCTCATCTCTGCAGTTTGCTGTGCAGGTGGAGGACCTTCTTGCTGTGGGAATGTGTAATTTTCTTTCACCTAAATGGAAAGAAAAGTGCTTCCTGTACTATAGGAGAATGGCAAGAACGTGCTCTGTTTTCTCACTGAACACAGACGTTCAAGGGCTGCTCTGGTCCCTGAACACCCCTTGCCATCATGGGGGATCCTAGGAAGGATCCTGGGAAGGGTGGCTTTTATCATGTTTCGTCTGATAAGCCGAGGCACAAGAAAGCAACAAGCCTTGCTTGGCATGTTGGCAATTCTGTGGCCAAGCCAAACATTGGTCCTAAATGAACCCAGCTAGCCAAAGCTAGAAGCCTCTGGAGCACGCATGTTGACTAGCACATGATCATAGAACCGCAGAATGGTTTAGGCTGGAAGGGACCTTAAAGGAATTATCTGGTTCTAACTCCCCTGACACAGGCAGGGATGCCACTCACTAGACCAGGTTGCTCAGGGTCCCATCCAAGCTGGCCTTGAACACTTCCAGGGATGGGGCAGCCACAGCTTCTCTGGGAGATCTGTGCCTCACCACCCTCTAACAGCCAATCTAACCCTGCCCTCTGTCAGTTTGAAGTCATTCCCCTTGTCCTGTCACTCCATGCCCTTGTCAAAAGTCCCTTTCCATCTCTCTAGTAGCCCCTTTGGGTACTGGAAGGTGCTCTAAAGTCTCACAGGAGGCTTCTACTCTCCAGGCTGCTACATGCACTGTTCACAGGCATGGAAACTACATCACAGTGGTAGCTCTTGTGCTGCCAGGGTGGTTGGACACGACTCACCAGCAATGTGTTCCTCTACAGCTTCAAAGCCTTTCAGAAAGCCTGGGCCATTCCTGGGGGCAAAAATGCTACAGACCTCAACAGTGGTCTGTTTCTTTTCTGAGATCATGACAGTTTCCTTTTGGTGAATACAGGCTGTGGGCTGCAGTCCTTGGCAGCAGCAGCATCCGTCTTGGTTGTGCCTTTCATGCTGCAGAGCCCCAGTGAAAACGGAACGATAGTGGGCACAGAGTGTTTGCACCCTGCTTTGGTGTGGAGGAGAGGCGGTGGCTTAGGGTGGAAGGAGGATTTTGATCTCACTGGTTTCAGTAGAACTATAAACAGTGTTGGTGGTATAAATATACCATGTATGTATTGTGAACCAGTGGCCAACTGAAACCAGGAGTGGAGTGTAGAGGGATACATCCTGCAGCTGTAGGACCAGTGCAGAAATTGCTGCGCAGTGTGAAAGTTCTTTCAGTGCATATGATTTTGATCTTCATCTTCAGAATACTTTCTGCCTACCCAAAGCAAAGTCAGTGGCGTGTTCTGAGGGGTGGGGGGTAAGCAGTTTTTATCTAAATGGATTTCGCTCTCTTACAATGCTGAGCTGCTTGACCTTCCTGCAGTGATCTTGTCAGTGCCTGCCTAACTCCCTTCTCTCTGCCCTGATATCTGAGGGAATGTCAACAGCAGCAATCTACAATAAGCAATGTCCTCGATTTTCCTTCTTGCAAAAAGCTTTCAGTGTGCCAAACCCCAGGATTTGGGGAAGAAGCCCAAGGATGCATAAGAAATGTACACTGTGGTAATGAGCTGGCAAGCTCAGATCTCCAAACATCTCAGCATATACAAAGGAGTGGAGTGCCCACCACAGGGATCATGGTATTCATCCCTCACATACCTCACTGCCTACTGGGAATGGGAGGCTCCTTATGCTGGCCCTTCTGCGTGTGGTGGGCAAGTGTTTTGTAGGGTGCTGCCTGTGGCTGCCGGACAGACCGTGGAACAGGACAACACAACCCCATATGGCCTGTCAAGATGCTGTACTGTGTTTTTTCACTGCTTGGCAGTTTCTGAAGGCCTGTCAGAGCTCCTTGCGATGAGGCAGGCTGAGTTGGGCCAGACCACATGGAGCTTACACATGGGCTGGCAGGGTTTCCTCCCCACAGCCATGACTGGTGCCAAGCTGGATGTTTCCATTTGTCCTTGCTTCCTTTGCGGCAGGAGTCCTTGGTGTCTGACAGGGGCTGGATGATGGCTGGGCTGAGGCAGGAGGAGTGGTGAAGGAAGCTGCCTTCCCCAGCTCTGACTGTGGGCTGGAGGATTGTTTTTCAGTACCACAAACTCAGTGTGGGCATACTCAGGGACCTGCCATCTTCCGTGGCTTCAGGCCTGGTCTGGCTCCTGTCCCTTGTTTACTCAATTCTAAGACTGCATTGGGATCTGGCACCATGCAGTGCTTTGGGGGAGAACTGGGAAGCTGAGCAAGCAAGGGTGTGTATGATCTACCAAAAACACTGATGTCTGTTTTGTTCTGGGGTGCCTGCAGGGATAGTCCCCAATACCCTTCTCCCCTGCTGTCTATCCTGGCTTCACAGTTACACTGCCATAGGTACACCATCAAGACCAGGAACAGCCACAGCAGGTCTACCTCTCCTTGCTATCTCATTAGTCTTCACATTTTTTCCTTTCTCAAGATTCTTTGGGTGAAATTATTTCTGAGATCATTCTTACATCCCACGCTCTTGCCTTTACCGTAAAGTGCAAATTAGCTGGACTGCAGGTTGAAATGGCCCACGTGAGAGCCGTGTGCCCTGTCAGGACTGCAGCACCTTACTTGCAGTGGCATGTCCAGTGAGCAGGAGCACAGAGTATGGTCTCTGCCAGCCCTGGGATGACAGCCAGTCCTGCTGAAGGTCGGGAGCAAAGGTGCATGGCAGAAGTCACTCTGGAAGAAAGCACTGACCCAACCAGAAAGGGCAGCTCACATCACACCAGCTCAGCACCTGCACACCCTGTGGTGATGTGGTGCCCAGAGCTGAACTGCCTGTATCATTACAGAAGGGCCTGAGGCAGCTCCAGGGGCTTCTTCCTGCTTGTCAGGATGTTGTGCAAGATGGTGTTTCACTGATGCTCAGGGAATGTATGGTCATTGTCCTGCCATAGCCTGGGAGCCTCTTGCAGCTTGAGCCCCCTTGATTGTGCTTGCTTTCCGAGTAAAACTGTTCAGAGTCCCACTGCTCAGGATTGGTGGAGTGAGGCTGGTTGAGGAATAGTAGGCTGGGCCATGGTGGGATTTCTTTGGGTTCTGTTCCACAAGCCGTTCTTTCAGTGATGTTCTCTATCTGCCACCATTGGATCCCTTCCCCCAAAGGATCCCTGACCATCAGCCTGGGCTGATTCTCCTTCCTCAGTCATCTTTGACTTTTCTCTGCTGCACACAGGAAGCTGCTACTTCTGAGCTCTGCTTGGAGTGGGCAGAATGTTGCTCGACCCCTCTCCCATCTGTGTTTTCATCTCTCCAGGAGTGGGTTACCTGCGTTCACGTGTGGATCTGCCCCCACAGCGGTTCTCCTCCGCTCTCCTCCTCCTCTGGCTCTCTTCCTCAGCCACTTTGTTCTTTGTGGCTTAGAAAACAAAGCCCTTGGCAAGTGAAGGAGGTGCCTGCCCTTCCTGGGGGAGGGCCAGCTGGCCTGCATTTGATTATGGTAGTGCCTCCTCATCTCTCCCCATTGTCCTTGCTGCTGTAGGAATGCCAGCCTATTTGCGCTCCATCCCGTGAGCAAGTGTTGCTGCTCTGGGGCCCAGAGAGGGGCTGGGGCCCTTCTTCCCATCCCTCTCGCCCCGCTGCAGGAGAGCCTCTCCGCACATCTCCATGCACCTTCCCTCCAAGTTACATCCACCCCGTCCTGGCTCCGGCAGCAGACGGACACAGCAAACCCTCTTGTAAGTACCAAGTGTCTAGTGCCCCGGGTGACGTGTGAGCTGTATTGGGATTGTTTGGAAACAATGTAGAGAAGGCTTTTCAGTCGGTTGCCTGTGTGTGTCTGTATGCATCCAGCGTGAATCAGAGTGCTTTGTGTGCGGCTTTTGTGCGCTCAAACAGAGCCCTGTGGGCTATGGGCATCGTTGCATGGTCCCTCTGAAACCCAGGGTTGTGCCCTCTGTAGTACAGCAGTGCCTGTCCCTCTTTCTCTTTATTAGAGGTTATTGCATGATCATTTTAGTGGGCATAATTTACGTGCAGCTAGAAGCTGCTATGGGGGCTGTATGCTGTAGACTAGCTGGTTGTACATGCAGGGCAGGTGGTACCTCTCAGCCTGCCCAGATTTCTCTCAGATGTTGTGGACAGCACAAGAGGGGACTGCTCTCCTGAACTGCTGGAAGGTTTGCTGGGTTCCTGCCCCCTGAGTGATTGAGACCTGCTGGCACAGTGTTCCCAGCTTCCGGAGATGGATCTGATCTTAGATGTAGCAGCAGAAATCCAGAGCATGAGAAATAAGCTGCCTTTGGCAGATATCATTACCTCTTGCTTCTTCCCTAAAGTTTCAGAACAGAGACCTGCTGATACCTTGTTTTCTGCTGTGTTTTGTTTCTGATGATGTACCAGATGTAATGCCACAGATGATAATTTTGAGGATAAAACCATATAAGTCCTCTCCAGGTGATAAATCATTTATGTTTCTTTTTGTTTAGCCTTTGATAAGAAAAGGAGGGTTGTGAGTGCTGGTCTTTGGGAAGCCAGAAAAGGTTCTGGTGGCTGCAAACTAAAAGTGTGATTTTTCTGTAGCAGGCTATTTGGCACAGTTCGAGAGGTAATTTTACTGAAAGGGTGCTAGTATTCCTTCCTCTAGGAATGTGCTTGGAGAAGTGTGGAGTAGAACTTAGCACTGAAGTAGGAAAAGAAGCATTTGACGTGTCCTTACTGTAGCATACTTGTAAACAGATACACGGGTCACTATACCACGATGCTGGTCTCTCCTCAGCAGCCCTGCACAGATCAGAACATGGTTTTGCCCCCCAGCACTTCAAGGCAAACGAGATTTTGCTGTGGTTTATAAGATAGTCTCTGGGAGAGGCTTAACATGTGCTGTTCTCTCTCTACCTCTGTTCAGAGATGGGCTTTGCTTTTCTGAGGATGGGCTGCACAACATTCCCAAATAACAGTTTTCCTGTGGTTACTGTTGCAAATTCTAAGGATGATGAAGGGAGATCCCAGAGGCACAAGAGAGGGATATTTATTGTGGCTTCCTGATGCTGTAAAATTCTTTCAGGGGAAGGCACTGTCGTCTGGCTTCAGCATTGTCTGATAGCAGCTGTCTCATCTCTCTTTCTGTCTTCTCTCCTTTCTCAGTTATGCCTGTAAAGTCGTGCCCCTATACAGACATCTAGTCTGATTTGCTCTCCTGTTTCAGGGGTGTCCTTTTTCATGCAGAGCCTGAAGCAGTTGGAGGAACGAGCCTTGAGGTTGGAAAATCGATCCTCTGGGAGAGTTCATGCAAGTTTAATGCCTGAAATCTCTCCCTTCTCCTTCCTGGCAGGTTTTTGGTAGAGAAATCTTCTTGCAAGGTTAATAAGCCTCTTCTGTTTACTTTTCTATCAAAGGGTATTCATGTATTAGAAAGTTTTTGCTTTGCCTTAGAGATAGCCCTCTTGCACAAACAAGAAGTCCTGAACACTTGTATCTGATCTGCTACAGCTCCCCTGTATTTTTCTGTCTTGCAAAATTAGTGATTTGGAAACTGTTCTGTCTTATGAATTCTGTAGTAATTCACTGCTAGCTCTGCTGGTGCCCAGGCTATTTTCTCCTGTGTTTCACCAATAACTGTGTTGCCAAATGGGCAGCACAGCAGTGCCCACTGCTCTGACAAGCTCAATGGCAGGAGGTAAAAACTAAATAGTAGTTGGCACCAGTACTCAGTACTACTTTCTGGTTGCACAATGCAGATGTGAGACTCCTTTGTCCATCAGTGTTACAAGGCAACAGCAGTGAATTCATTACGCTTTTTTTTCATGTACTAAATCCAAGCACAATTTGCAGTTGAAAAAGTTAAAAAGTTCTTGGTTTGAGATACTTTTGAGCACCTATCCCAGCACCTCACACTCTCTTTAGTGCAGTATGAGGTCTGTGTGGTGTGTTTGTGCTTTGTACAGGGGGACAAAGCCTTGCTCTGTCTGTATGGGGTCCTTCCCCCTCCTACTGTGCTGGCTGAGTCCCCCGCCTTGGTGGAGGACACAGCAGGAAGAAGTCTGAGGGAGCCAGCCAGTGTGTAGCATCTTTTGGGATTTAGGGTGATTGCTCCTCATGTGCCTTTCCTGATCCCAGGAGTGCCAGCATGTTCTGCCACTGGGTGTATGCAGGGGGCAATGCCTGACATGCTGAAACCACTTTCAGCCTTGATTGCCAGAGCACCTCTGTGTAAAAATTCCTGTGTCTTTGGCTGCCATGAGCATAAGTTGACAGTTGTCTGAAAGTCTGGCACTTCCATCAGGTGGGTACAAATCTTCTGCAGGATCACAACACTGGGAGCCAGTCAGTCATGTCAGGGAAACAGCATTTCCTCCCAGCAGGTTTAGGAATTTCCCAGCTCGAGTTGCAGCTGAGCTGGAAAGGGGAGTGTGTTGTGCTTGAGGTGTGAGATCTGATGCCAGCAAAAATCTTCCCTCAGATGAGCCCAGCCCTTGTGCATGTGTGCAGAATGTAGGGTTTGAGTGCTTTTTTCCCCCTCTGATCTTGGGATAGAAGTGATGCAGGGTGACAGATTTTCTGAATTTTTGTGTGCTGGCATCCATCTGGATGCTCGGATCCTCCTGGAGACTGCAATTCCCTTTAGTCATGGGAGTTAAATAGATCTGTTCAAGCAATCTGGACATGAAGCTCCCCTCAGTGTACAGATGGGACTGAAGCTCACAATGGCTCCATCTGCATATCAAAGCCCTGGACATATGGACAGGGCTCTCCCAAGCACCCACTGCCTCTGACCTGTCTCCTCACACTGCTCTGCAGGTCCTTGCATCCTCTGAGTACATCTTGGTGTGCTCTTAAAACCTGGGAGCAGTTTCCAGTGTTGTCAGCTCCCCTGGCAAAGGGAGACCTAGCAGATGTGCTGAGTGTCTTGGTTCAGATTCAGCTCCACATCTCCCAAGGTACAAGCACCCTCAGTGCAGAGAGATCCCAACACATCATGGAGTAGTTAAGCAGAGTTTGGCTCAGCTTGTCACAAGGGGAAGGATGTGAATTGAATACTGTAGAGAAAGCATCCACACTTCCCTGTCCAGGCCCAAGGGCATTCTGGAGGTTTTGCAATCCCTGGCTGAGCACAGAGAACCTCATTAAAAGGGAGTCAGTGCAGGGCAGAGGGGAGACACCCACCACAGTCCAGTCTGTCCTCACCACTGGCCTGTGGGGTGCTATTACAAAGGGGTGTTTGTACAGCGTGATGATGTGTCTGTCAGGACAGATATAAAAGCAAAGCATGCAAAAAACCTCTGGAGGTGACATTAGTCTCTGAACGGGGTAATTTGTTGCTGTTGTGCAAGTTGCCAGCTTTGGTGACTCACACGTCTCACTGTGACTTGATCTGGCTGGTAACATGAGGCTCTTGACTCTCTCCAAAGAGGGGAGTTCTCCCCTTCACTAAAAGAAACCTGGAAATGTGCTGTCCTTTTCCTCCCCTAGGCAGTGGTTGTGCATCCACAAACACAGATGCTTACTCCTTCAGGCCTTCTGCTTTTTCAGCCATCACCGAGTTACACTGAACATGGGCAACTTCTTTCAAGTCAGTCAATCTTAAACTGATTTCATGATTGTGCAGTGACTGGTGTAGCCAAATGAAGGACCAGCCACCACATCACAGTTGTTAGGAGCAGCCAGAGAGGAGATCAGCAATCTGCCAAAGCAGATTCCTGCATGCAGTTGGGTTTGTAAATGATGAAGCATCAGAGAGGAGAAAGGATAATACTCACCGAGGCGCTGAAACAGCATCTGACAATATTCTTGAAGAAGGGGTTGTGAGCAGAATTTCAGTGTCAGAAATTTTTTGCCATGGATGCACAAAGCTGCTGAAAAGAATGGATAGTGCCTCAAACATGAAGAGACTTTTGCAGAAAAGGCAAACATTAAAGTTTCTGATTTTACTGGGAGCAAACTTGGCCCCAGGTCCTCTGGACTTGGGAGCTTTTAAATGTTGAAAAAATCCCTTTGGTGAGACAGAAAAACAGGGGGAGAAAAATCAGTGCAGAATCTACCCAAGGATGCAAAGTCATGAGAGATTGTGGAGCAAAAAGATAAAACTGAGGGAAAGCTGCACAGTCTCTGCTATTGGAAGATACTTTGCAGCTGTATAGCCAGGGAAGCTGTGAGGAGGGCAAATCTGGTGCTTGCTGCCCAGCTACCTAGGGAGTAATTTTATACATAGATATATATATATAAATATACATGTGTGTGCTGTATATACATATGTGTGTGTCTGTACATAGATCTGTAGTGAAAATGGCGCTGTGCAAGCTGAGATGCACTGAAGCAGAGGTTATTGGAGCTGCTTGTGATTTACCAGGTGAGTCCCCCTGTTCCTAATGGGCAGCCCTAGGTGTTGCCTGGCAGTGGCAGCAGTTGAAGAAGGGCAAGCACGCGTCCTGCACGACAGCTCCAGCACAACGAGCCACGTTTGCCCTTTGGGTCCTTGTGCTGTCGTCAACAGAGCAGAAATCATGTGCAATCCTATTTTATCCAATTATCTTCTCCTGTAATTAGACTCTCCTGGACTTGTCATGCCTGACTGCCCAAGGGGCAAATGAAGGGATTTTTGAGCTCTGTTCTTGTTTGTCCAGAGTGCCGCTGCAAATGGATGTCCAAGCAAGTTGCTCTAACGAGCAGCCTTTGATGGTGCTTGGTCTGTGGCGTGCCCAGACTAACCCCGACAGGTGCTGCTTCCCTGGCCTCTTGTTCTTCTCTCCTGCCCAGCTGTGGGTATCTGCTTGTTCTCTTTTCTTCTGTCTAAATCCAAGAAGTTTGTAGTTTGTGCTTGTCTCTCATCCTTTGCCCTCCCAGGGTGTTTGTACAACAGCTGGCACTTGGTAACTGGGCAGAAATGCAAACACAGAATTTAAAGGTTTTTTTCCTTAGCAGCTAGTTTTAGGCAAACTGATGATTTCAGTAATCTGTCCTCCCTAAGAGAGAGGAGGGGAGGCCCTGTGAGCTACACAGCAACTCAGAAATGGCTTAGCTTTTAATTTCAAGAGCATGAGTCCTTTCCTCTTTGAAGCTGAGCTTTTACCAGCTACCTCCCTACAGTTATATCCCTACCAGCTACATCAGGACACAGTTCTGATTAGTTTGGTTTCTACTGCTAATGAATACCAGGCAGAGTTTCAAATGCAGGTTGGAGAAGTCGAGTGCTACAGGGTGGGAAAGAGAGCAATAGCAAACCTCTGCATAGAGAGGGGATTACTTCTAGCGTGGTGGCTTTGCTGAAATGCTTGTGCTCTGAAATTACATGGTTTCTTGTGTGCCCAAGTGTAGCTGCCTGCTTGTGGAGCCACAGACCTTGCTAGAAGTGAGCACAGGCTTTGGCTCTTACAGATGTGGAAAAAGTATTGCAATGTCTAGGAGAGATCGCTGTTTTCTCCATAGCTCTTGTATGTTTGGAGGCAGCGTGCTTTGCATTTTGCTTGAATTTGGGGTTGGTTGGGATGTTTTCTCTCCCTGTTTTTTGCACTGTGAAAGAAGGGGAATCTGGCCTGTGCCCAGTCGGGGTGTTCTCTGCACACTTCAGTAGTTCTTGTCTGAAGCACAGCTCCTTCCCCCTTGCCTTGTCTCTGGTTACCAGGGCTCCCCAATCTGGTATTTAGGTTTGCAGTATTTGTTTGTGAATAGCTGGAGTTGAGATGATGCACTGAAGCAGTGGCCCTGCCTCAGTCTGGCTGTAGGGGCTGATAATGCACAGCACAGATCTGGACACAGCCAGGATATGGAAGCTCTCTGGACAGATGGGAAGGTAGGATGGGGTCTGTTTTTAACCAATTAATAGTTTTGCCAAGGGGATGTCTGGAGGTCCTGAAGTCTTGCTCTTTCCCTGCTCCTTTCTTTATGGATTCTGTTAGTATCAGTGGGTGGGAGCCTGAGGAAAGCCCAAAGCAATCCAAATGAGTGGTGAGCCAACCACTTTCTGCTGTAGCTACTTGGTCTCTTCAGTTAGCAGAGAAACAGGCTTGTCACTGTCTGCCAGCTGGCATTCCTTGTGACAGTAAGATTTTAGCCTGGTTAATTTTGCTTTCAATATATTTTGATGTAAAATGGCTTTTTAGCTGTGGTCCTTCTCAAATGTCAGCATACAAGGCAGTCTCCAGCCACAGGTCCCTGCTAACAGTGTGTGTGCAGCAGCCTGTGACAAGGGACACATCAGTGTTGTGAACAGGAGTTACTTCTCAAAGCAACCTAAAGCCATGTTGGACTTTAGAGGGAATAAATCCAAATCAATATCCGTAATGAGAGGAGCAGGCATTGTCTTGTAAGGGAGCTGCATTTACTTGGGAATTGTGTTCTGGTGACTCCCTGCCACCCTGTGCTGTGAGTGCTGTGATCACATCTCAGCTCTGCAGGGTTCGGTGCCAAGGCTGTGGGCTGCCAGCAGGGCAGGGCAGCTGCAGGAGTCGGTTCCTACATGGCACCCTCAATAGCTCTTGGGAAGTGTTTGGTTCAGTTCACAACGGGACCTGTGATGCTTTGACCTCGTTTGGCTGCAACAGTTTTGTCTCCTTTGCTGCAAGCCAACCTCATTTTACTTTTCAAGCTCACAGCTGAAGTTAAGGGCACTTAGAGTGAACCTAGTGGTGGTGAGAGAACGTGTGGTTAAATGGAGAGCTGTGCAGTTGTGACTTGCCACAAAGACCTGTGATCAGTTGTGTCTCACTTACGGACAGCAGAGTGAAGCAGAGCCTGCACAGGAGCTGCATGCAAGCTGGATCAGGGCTTGTTTGATTATGTTGGTTTCTTTCTTTCTGCCCTTGGCAGTGTTCCTGCTGTTTTGCTGCTTCCCTTTCTCCAAGCTGTAGAAAGCAAGTGAGATGGAGGGCTTGCAGTCACAGGTCATTGCTGCAGAAGAGTGGGGAGCTTGGTCTGCCTTGTTGCTGTGCTTCAGTCATACACCCACAGCAGGATTGCATCCCTGCCTGTATTGTTGCTCCCATCAGGATCAGTCTTGACTTTTCGTCACCCCTGTCTCAACTGTCCTGTGCAGTCACTGCAAATTCAGAAGGAAACCTTCTCATAGCAGAGTTAGTCACCAAAACAGGTGCTTTTTTTTCTTCTGCAGAAAGTTATCTGCCTACCTCTGTCTGTTCAAACACCCAGTTTCCCATGTGACAAGAAAAAATATAGTATAGTCATCATCTCCCCAAAGGAAGAGATGAAAGTGGTTTGGACAAATTGCCCCTTCTGGTCTGAGATGCACAGTGTCTGTCCCCTGTTTTGGATACCCAGAAGGTGTCTTAGAGATCACTGAACCTTGAGTATGAAAGGAATCCGGTGGTAACAAGTTTGAGTTGGGAAGATGTAGTAGCTGAGTGGTGGCTCAGGTGAGGATCCAGGACCCCTGGAAGGCCCTCTGTGCAGTGCTGGCAGTGTGCCCTGAGCCAGGGCAGAGCAGCTTCTCTTGGCTAATATTTGCATATGGCACTTCAGTGGTGCCACATGCAACAGACTCTAGGAGCTTCTGCCCTTGATGCACTGCAAGCCTTGTCCATGGTGAAGTGATCGGGGACCAACACAAGGTGGTGGGATTGAGGGCTGCACCATGCTCCAGTGAAGTCCCTGCCTCTTCCTTACAGCATGGCACATCCCCAGAGCCCCTGCCTCTCCTGGGCAGCCTGGCAGGACCAACCTGTTGCTGACTCCTGTTGCAGGATAGGTCAGCCCTGCATATTCAGGAAGCACATTTGTCTTTAATCCTTTAATTGGGAGTTTCAGTAATGACTTTCATGTAAAGATCAAAAGCTAGGGTACAGGCTTCTTCCTGCCTGGTTCCAGACATCGTTGGGAAGATTTCAGCTTCACTGTGCATGGGTGCCTCCTCTTACATGAGCAGCTCTTGCAGCTTTGTAGAGAAGCTGTAAGGCTGCCTGCTCCTCAGAAGCCCCACGTTCTGCAGTATCCTGGCTTGGCTGGGTGCTGTTTTTTCACCTTCCTGGGGGAACACAGATGACAGCAATACCCACTGCCTGAGGATGGGGGCACACTTGGTGTCCGGAGAGGGCTGCCATTTATGTGCTGAAAAGGGCAGTTGAAGTGGATGATGCGGCTGGAGAAAGCCTTGGTGGTCACTTAGCATGTTACCAAACAAGCTGCAGGGTGTGGAGGGTCTCTCCATTGTGCCAGGAACAAAACTGAGCTATTTGCTGGCCTTCAACAGGCCCTGGGGGTGGAAGGAATGCCATTGGGATTGTAAGTAATTTCTGCACAGCCCTGGAGTTCTTCCCAAGAACAGTCAGAGACCGCGTGAAGATGAGAGGTGGTGGGGCTGGCCGTGATTCCTTCTCACAGTGGTCCCATGTGGAGTTTCCTAGAAATAAAAGAAACCTTGTTTCTCGCTCTCTCTCCCATCTGTACATGTACCCCAGCCTTGGATAAGGCCTTCACAAGGTATCTGCCTTCCTGACTGGCTGCTGTAAAGTTCAGGCTGCTGTGCTGGCTGTCTGTGTCCTACACACTGCTCTTATCACCCTCTGTCAGAGCCCTGAGTGCCTTTTGAGTTCAGCTTTTCCCATTACTGAGCGAAAGGCAGCATGCTGCCTCCAGTGAGGATCACCCCTTGACCTTCACAGCCAGAGAGGTGAGATATACCCTTTCTTAGCCCACACAGATGACCAGCCCTTGCTCCTGGAGGGGGCTGGTGTTGGTTTGCGTGCAGCTGGAGAGGACAGCTCAAAAAACTACAGCAGAATAGGCCATCTGTCACTGCTGTGTGGATCTGCCAGGCTCCACTGCACTTGGTGTTTCACCTCACCTTGGTGTGGTTCAATCTCCAGGGAACAGAAGACCCTTCCCATCATGGATAAATGCAGCTTCTCACCAGAATCTGGCATGTCCTCTGCCTGTGCACACCCCTTCAAGCCCCCAGCAGTGGGCAAGTCTAGACCATAAGGCCTGGATGAAAAGAGAGGCAGGTCAGGGATCTGTTGCTGTGCTAGGCAGAGCGATGGGAGAAGAGGGGGCTGCTGCTCTTTTGAATGTCTCATGCTACGATTTTGTGGGGCTGGTAAGCCTTTTCCCTGAGCAGCTGCTGGTGTTTCTGAAGGAGCTCCTTGCTCCGTGTGAGTAATGGGTCTGGCTGCACGCACACTGTGCAGCTGCAGCTCAGCAGAGCAATCTGGATGGCCCTGGGAACTCCTGTGGAATCTGTCCCTAGAGTAACTCTGTTCAGTCTGCAGGCTACAGGTTGTGCTGGCATTGAGCTCTTGTATAAACAGCAGCTATGAGATGGCTCTTATAGCCATCCTCATCCAGGGACTGGGTATCATGTGAATGAAATACCTTCTGCCTTGCCTATCTCTGTCTCCAGTAGAGTGAGCCTGGCACCTGATCTGTTTAACCACCATGTCCCTGATAGAGTTGCTGTGTCTGCTCGCATAAAGCTTAGGTGGATTTTCTTGGTGTCTAAACCAAGCATGAAAGTAAGTGCTTTAAGCTCTCTGAGTGTAGGTTGTCACAGTAAGGAGGCTGCTTAGGAAGTGGAAAATGTAAAAGCTGGTCACTTTGTTCTTGGCACTAAGCATGAGTGTTGTTTTTCTGCAGGTACACACGACCTGACGGGTCAAGTGTTAGAGATGGTCTGGCTCACTTCAAGAGCAGTTGGTGATGTTTCTGCACATCCACTAGTGTTGAGCAGTTGGTGAAAGACGCCAGGCAGCCCTGTCGTGGGTGCTTTCCCTGCTTGTGATTTGATCTTAACACATAAGTCTGTGTGTTCACTGATGAATAATAAAGTTCTCTGGCCAAGCCTATGGCAACTGGTCACATCTTACTCTGTCATTAAGCCTTGTCATCATCACTGCTTTATAGAGAGATAGCTTATGGGCTTAAGTCAAATGTTTGCCTTTCTTCTAATTTTGATCGATGACAGACAGGTCTTGGTGCTCGATGCTTCTTTAGCTCCTTTCCTGTCATGGTGATAAGGCACTGACTCTTCCCCTGCTTCTGTCCCATTGGACCACATTTTGTCCCACTCCTCTTGGTTGACTGATATGGCAGAGCTGTTTTAGCAATGCATTGCGTGATGCACCACTGCTGGAGTTAAGCCCCATGAAGCTGCTTCCAGCATTCCTGGAGTATTAGAAGTAAAATGCTGAGCTCAGTATTTGACTAACTAGCACAAGCATGTAGTGCAGTGGCAAGCAGAGCCAGGCAGGTAGGCAGGGCACAGCACACCACACAGGTGCCAACAGGCACAGAAAATGCTCGAGCTGCATGGTCTCAGATTCCTCCTTTCTCCAAGGATGGGTCAGAGCACTTGGGGTGATCCACAGACCCCAGCTTTGGAGAAATCCAGGCTTCTCTGTGCTGTCAGCTCCACGGAAATAGTGTAGGGAACAGCAGTCCTATTCCCTGCAGTGTACTGGTGCCCCCTTGATCTTGTCCTGCATGGTGGTGGTAAGAGTGGCTGGGCAAAGGAGGAGGGACAGCTCCAGGTTTTATGCTGAGCAGGGTCGCACTGAGGTGTGAATTCCTACAGTCTTAGCAGCAGCTTCCCGTGGGCCCCCCCTGCCTGGAGAGGACAAACGTGCCCAGCAGTGTGGGTGCCAGCATCACTGGGACCTGATGGGGAGGTGGGGCTGTGGCAGAGCAGCCAGCACAGCTGAAGCCCTTTGCATAAGGGGCTGTTGTTTTGCTGAATTGTTAAGGCCCATTGACAATAGCAGCCCTCCCTCCCTCACACTCAGACTGTGATGGCCACACACTGATCCTTTCTCTTGTCTTCAGGCACCAAATTAGGGTTATTCTTCACTGAGTCCCTCTGACTGGGTGTTGCTTTTTTTCTTACTCTGCAGGCATACGAGTGGGCCTTGGAAGGGATGCGACACCTTGCCTGTGTCAGCATGGAGGACTGCAGCTCCACCGAGCATTGTGCAGATGTGATCAAGTGCCTGGAGAGTTACAAAGGGCAGCACCCGGACATCAGTGCTGCCCGGTTCCAGGAGATGAAGGAGTTGGCCTGTGAGCTGAAGAGTGACAAGGGGCTCAAGCAGTGGAAATTTGCATGGTCTAAATGCCAGGAGACCAAGCTGGTTTTTGAAAAGAAACTCGAAGCAGCCTTGAGAACAAGGAAGTCTCTGCTATCAGACCGCAATCCAGCTGCTGGGGAGCAGCCCCAGGCTGGCAGTGAGGCTGGCAGTCTGTCCCACTGGAGGCACTCTGAGGGAGCCACCTCCAGGTCCCACTGGGACAGGACTTACAGTGCATCCAACTGTTACAACAGGTCCAACTGCTCTCAGGAGTGGACTAAGGAGAAAGTTCCTTCGCCCTCCCTGAGCTGCCCCGGTGATGTTGGTGCTGGGGAAGATTTTGCCTGCCAAACTGCTCTCAGCCCTGGTCCTCACTCAAGCAGAGTTTTTTTTGCCAGCGGGGCCTGTAGGTCTCCAAAGCTGCCTGAAGAACAGCCAAGCCTTGAGAGCATATCAGAAACCCCGGAGGTGAAGCCGCCCTCTGCATCCACGCCAGTCCCTGGGAAGCTGCCTCCCAGGAGGGTGCTCCGGAAGGCCCAAAGCTTTGACCTCCCTTGTGGGGAGAGTCTGTGGTCAAGCTGCCAGAGGAGCGAGCCAGTCAGATACGGCAACACCGGCGTCTTCATTAAGGGGCTGGAGGTGAGCAGCACTGAGCTGGTGGACAGGACGTTTGCGCTGCGGCAGCCAGCTGCTCACAGCTGGGCTGCAGACTGCCTGCTGGAGGGACACAGGGGCTGCCTCTCTGCCTCGGAAGCCAAGAGCTGGGGCAGGTAAGTGGCTGTGACATTTGGTGCTCTGTTTCTCAGGGTTGTGAAAAGGCAGCCAGCAGAGATGTGAGAATCTCTGTAGTTACATTAGCACTGGGTGCAGGGCAGATAACTAGAGCTACATCTCCCTCATTCCTGCACATGTGTGTGGTGCTGAGCAAGCACAAGGGGATATCACCATATAGCCTGACACCTTTCTTGGTAGGGAGGTGGAGAGAAATGGGATTTGTTGCTCTTCACTCACAGTGTGATTCCTTTAAGAGGGGAAAGAGCAGTTCCCAGGCAGGAGTCTCAGGAGAGAAAGTCTCTGAACATTGCTGGCATTCGAGGATGGTGGGTTGCAGAAACAGTATTTGGGGACCTAACAAAGCAAGGGGTACAGGCACAGTGGGAGACCAGAAACATATTGCATTGTCCCACATACTTTTGTGAAGTGCTGGACCCAGAGGTAGGGAGGCATTTCCAGCACCTTGTGACAGCAGCTTCACAGGTAAGAGGGTGTTTGTATTTGTCCTTTGGGGCTGAAATCTCTGGGTGTCCAACAGCTGGCTTTTGTGCTCTTCTTTTGCTTCTTTCTACTTGAGGATCTCAACTTAGTTGTCATACTGTAATGTGCCTAGGCTATGGAGAGGCCAAGGATGCGAGCTGTTCTCGACAGGGGTTCTCCAGGCACGTCTTTCAGCTGCTCTCACTGAAAAAGATTAAAATCAAAGTATGACATTAATGGCAGAAATGAGAAATAAGTGCTGGATGCAGGGGGACCACTGTTATTACTCTGAGTGGGATGGTCAGGGACAGTGCAGTCTTCTGGAAGAGCATTCCAGTATTCCTGGGATATCCAGGGAAGCGCATGGCAGGGGATAAGCATCAGAAGGTAGAAGGCTAACTGCTTTGCTTCTCAAGGGAGCAGTGCAGCAGCCTTCCCATCTGTGGGTGCTGGGGCAGTCATGGTGTTCTGTCCTCTGAACAACCAGAGGAGTTGGCCTGGGGGAAAGCTGGGATGCAGTGACACGTTGGAGTAGTTATGTTTGGTGCTACACTGCCTCACAGTGGCAACCTCGAGTTACCTAAGAGGCATCCTTTGAGATGTGTGGAGCAGCTCATGCTAGGGACTGCTGTTTGCTGATGAAGTGTTACATGGTTTGTTCCCTGCTCTCACTTTACTAGGACAGCCCAACAGTACCTGGGTCCAGTGCTCTTGTTCTCCCAGGGTTAACATGGCCTCCCAAACCCCCAGTCAGCAGGCTGACTCCTCCTCACAGAAGTTACTGTGACTTCTTCTGTCCCTGTTGTTTCAGAAACGCAGCCATTTGCAGATCAGCCTTTTGTGTCCAGAGCTAGGGCTGGCCTCAGGGGGTGTGTGTCCTGCTGAGCTTGGGTCAGGCTCACAGCCAGCCTGAGGCTCGCTCTCCCTGAGCAGAAAAGCTGACAGGAGTCCTTAGCATCACAGAATATCCTGAGCTGGAAGGGACCAACAGGGATAATTGAGTCCAACTCCTAACTCTGCATCGAACAACTCCAAGAATCCCACCATGTACCTGAGAGCATTGTCCAAATGCTTCTTGAACTCTGGCAATCTTGGTGCCATTAACACTTCCCAGAGAACCTCTTCCAGTGTCTGACCACCCTCTGGGTGAAGAACCTTTCCCTAATATCCAGCACCTAAACCTCCCCTGACGCAGCTTCATGCTGTTCCCTTGGGTCCTGTCAGTGCTCAGGGTCAGAACTATTAGAGACAGTTGTGAATCTGAGCTTGGATTGTGCTAGAGGATCATCTCATCTCTGTGCTGGATCTCTGTAGAGATAGTCCAGTGTTTTCTTGGCACTCTGGCTGCTGTAGCCCTGCTGCAGCCTGGGTCCCTTCAAGGCTGTGTGTTTCCTGTTGCAGCAAGCTGCGGCACATCATTGATGAGATGGTAACCACGGAGCGGGAGTACGTGAGGTCGCTCCGCTACATCATCGATAGCTACTTCCCTGAGATGGAGCGCCTCGACCTCCCCCAGGACCTGCGTGGGAAGCGCAGCGTCATTTTTGGAAACCTGGAGAAACTCTATGACTTCCACAGCCAGTACTTCCTGCGAGAGCTCGAGAGCTGCTGCAACCACCCACTGCGGGTCAGCCACTGCTTCCTGCGACATGTAAGGCATCAGCACCTTCCCCCTGTGGTCGGGCTCCTCCAGTGTGTATTTGGCTCCTGAGCCTAGCAATGCCTATACATTTGGCATGTTAGTGGGCTGTGGCACTTTTTGGGAAGGGGAGGAGTACCTTGTGTTGGATTAGTTTGTCCCCTTCCAGCCCAAATGCTAGGTTGGACTGGGTTGGCTGTGTGAGGCTGAGCCCAGGTGGCAGCAGACACTCTTTTCCTTTCCTGTTCTTTGCTACTAAGAGACACTTCCAGGGAGGGAAAACGTCTGCTTCTTAAAGCCCACCTGCTTCTGCAGGGGCATCCCATACCTATCCTCTAGAGGTCTGTGGTGTCAGTGGGGAATGACTTCAGTGACCAGAGGGGTACAGACGTGCCCCTCTGGGTGAAAAAGGCTGCTGGACAGAAGCATGGGGCACCAGTCTTGAGGTCAGATGCCCCATGCGTGTTTACTGCTACCAGGTATGAATGGTACCAGGTGACTGTTGGGGTATGGAAGGGGCAAAGGGTAACAGGACAGTGGATTAAAGAGTCCTGACTACTGTAGGAGTAGGAAGACAAGTACATTCCCTGCTACTTAATGAGCTTGATGCAAAGTTATTCCTGATACCATAGCAGGCTCTGGTGCAGCCTGGGAGAGGCAGAAGTACTAGAATAACCTATCAGGGGCATGGCTATCACTGTTCTGGGTGTGTGGGTCTCATGTGAGGATGAATCTCTTCTGCAGAAGGACCAGTTTGGAATGTACGCATTGTATAGTAAGAACAAGCCAAAGTCGGACTCGCTGCTGGCCAGCCATGGGAATACCTTCTTCAAGGTAAGTTCCTCTGCCTACATCCCAATTGCTCAGGGTATTCGGGTCACTGATCTGTTTAAACAAACCCAAATTTCCTTTCTGAGGCAGGCTCAGTGCTGCCTCTGCTTCCCTGGCATGGCTCTCTGCACAGGAGTATGGTGGGGGCAGGGCAGAGGTGCAGCAAGAGCCTTGGAAAGGAGCCTGGCACACAGGGTTGGTCCTGTGGCCTTGCATTTCCCTGAGAGTACTCGTTTTTTCTGAGTAGCCAAGTCTGGAGAGCTGTGAGTGTCAGTGCCTGCCTGGGGGCACAGTATGCTTCACGGGAAGCTGCTGCCTTCACTGCTCCATTTCTCAGTTGAAGCAGGTGCAGCTGGGGGATAAGATGGACCTGGCCTCCTACCTGCTGAAACCCATCCAGCGTATGAGCAAATACGCCCTGCTCCTGAAGGACCTGATCAAGGAATGCAGTGAGGCACAGGAGCAGGAGCTGGGCTACCTCCGCGCAGCTGAGGAGATGGTGAAGTTTCAGCTCCGGCATGGAAATGACCTGCTGGCCATGGATGCCATCCGTGACTGTGACGTACGTTCCGGTGTCCTCCCCTGCCCAGGGGGGCAGAGCCACACTTCTTCCCCTTCTCTAGACTTGGGGTCTTTGGATTGTATGGTGAGCCTCCCCTCAGATTCCCAAAGTGATCAGGGTGCTGTCTGCCAGTACAGCATAGCAGGACTGCTGAGGCATGGGGCAAGGGAACAGTGGGGCTTGGAGGTCTCCTTGAGCTGTTATGACAGACAGCCTAGGTGCTGTTAGCTGAGGAGGGTGAGCTGCTTGCCATAAATATGCTCCCAGGTGCTTACCAGTGATGGGAGGCAGCCTGTCAGTCCTTATGGATGCTGTGCTGCAGGCTGCTTTGGGCCTTTCATCTCTTTTGAGCTGGTGTAAAGAGGGTCAGGCAGTTTGCAAGGAGGAATTCAAACTGATGCCAATTCCAGGGGTAGGGCAAAATCGTCTAGGTGAGTCTTGAAGGAGAGGCATGCATAGGGTAGCACTGGAGATGGAGAAATGCCAGGGCTTGGGGTGGAGGAAGATCAGTCTGGGCCAGGACAAACTGAGGAACTGGCCTTCTGACCCAGATGTGCTCCTGACAGTTGATGGGACTTATTTCCTCCCCAAAAGAAAGCTCTGGCTGCTGCCTGTAGTTGCCATCCCTGAGGTTTGTCACAGATCTACAGAGGGTGACAGAAGAGGGTCATCTGTGATTTATGTCCAGGAGAAAGGTGCAGCTCTACTCTGAGCTTGGAGCCAGTTGTTTCAGCCTGATGTGGTCTCTAGCAATGTCTTGCAGCCCTACGACTTCAAGAGTCCTTAAATACCAGATAGCTGCCCCTTTTTCACCACCTGGGCCACAGCCATATTGCACCCTGTTCCCCAAGTCCAGGTGTAGGACTACTGGATCATTCTACTGGAGTCTTACTAGGATGTCCTCTGTGTCCAGGTAAACCTGAAGGAGCAGGGGCAGCTGGTGCGTCAGGACGAGTTCACCATCTGGCTGGGCCGTAGGAAGTGCCAGCGACACGTCTTTCTCTTTGAGGATCTGATCCTCTTCAGCAAGCCCAAGAAGATCCAGGGTGGTTTTGATGTATATATCTACAAGTGCTCCTTCAAGGTAAGGGCAGCCCTGCAGCTGCCTCTAGTGTGGTAGCTGTCCATGGCTGGTTTCCCCATGGACAGGCCTCTGAAATGGGAAGCAGGAGCCCCTTCATCAGAGAAGAGCTGTTCCCACTACTTCTAAGCCTTCTCCAAGCCATGCAGTGTAGCCAGAAGTGAGTATTTCACACACTAATGCCCAGGCCCTTCTCTCTGTGCTGTGAGATGTGGGGCCAGCATTTTCTGAGGGACAGGGAGTGTGAGGGAACAGCAGTGTGTGTGTGGCAGGGAAGTGGTGCTAACTCTGGATGAAGCACTGGGAAGTGCCTGAGCTATCTGTGCTCGGATGTGCCCAGGTCATATCTGCTCCTCACAGCACCTCAGGCTCTTTCCCATGGGCTGTGTCGAGCTGGAGGTGGCTCTGGCACAGAGTTCGGGCTGTCTTTATCCTTTCTGTTCCTGGTGCAGCCTGGTTGATGGTTTGCTCTTCCTCTTCCTGACAGACTGCAGACATTGGTCTGACGGAGAACTCTGGAGACAGCGGCCTGCGCTTTGAGATCTGGTTCCGAAGGCGGAAGTCCAGCGACACCTACATCCTCCAGGCCAGCTCAGCTGAGACTAAGCAGGCCTGGACCAGTGACATTGCCAAGATCCTGTGGCAGCAGGCAGCCCGCAATAAAGGTGTGATTCCTTCCTGGGGCGTCTGTGCCGCAAAAGGTGCGGGAGCCCTGTTCAGCTCGTGCTGTCCTGAGTAGGTTTGGAGCCTGTTACCAGGCAGCTCTGTGCAGCAGGCAGCTATGTGCTGGCATGCAGCCTCAGGAGCATGTGCTGGGCTTGGCTGGGCATGTCCCTTCCCTGCGCCTCATCCTCAGGGAACTCGAGCAGTCCAAGCTCTGTGTGACTGTAGACATCCACCTGGACTCCATGAGAGAAATGGGAGATATGAGCACAGTGTTCTCTGTCTGGTGATCATGGGCTGTGCCCCAGAAAAACTTGCTGCTCTCCCTGTGATCCAGGCTACTACTGGAGTGGCAGCTGCCTGAATCAGGCTGGCTGAATCCCTCCTCCCAGGCTTCCCGCTTGGCAAGACTCTAATACGTGGCATGGCACTGAGCTACTTGGCCACAGCAGGGCATGATTGCTTGTTCCTGGAGACTCTGCAGGGCTGGAGAGCATGGGGAGAACAGATCCAATCTCAGCAGTCCAGGAACAGCCCAACCCAGGAATGCTCTAGCCTGGGGCTGTGTAATTCCTGTGGGGAGGGCCGGGTCAACCTCATAATGTGGCTGTGGCTCTCTTCCTTTCCAGAAATCCGCATGCAGGAGATGGTCTCCATGGGTGTGGGTAACAAGCCGTTCCTGGATATCAAACCCAGTGAGGCAGCTATCAATGACCGTGCTATCGATTACATCATGAAAGGCAGGGGTAGGTGCCAGCTGTGCCTTCTGTCTTGCTCTGTATGAGCCAGACAGGACTGGTTCTCAGGGCTTTTTTTGTATATTTTCTGGTAGGTGCCAGGACCAGAGCATCAATCGCAGTGTCTCAGTTTGACCATTCCAACCCCTTCAAGAGGACACAAGGGCAGCTCTCTGCTGGCAGCACGGCCACTGCATACAGCCCTTCCTCCTCCTCTTCCCTGCTGGGGCCCCTCAACCTCCACATGTATGTGAACCAGGCTCTGCTGCCAGAAGTCCTGGCTCCCAGATGCCCCTTTGACATCAGCACCTGCATTGAGGAAGATGAGCTGGAGCATGAGACAAGCAGCCAACCGTCCCTGAGTACGTATAGTCCTGCTGCTCTGCAGCACCTGGGGTGGGCAGGCTTGTCCCCTCACCTTGCACTGCACTGGGCAGTCAGACCAGGCTCGTCGGGGTCACAGCAGTCCCTGTCTTGTACCCAGACCAGGGCAGGAAGGCCCTGCCCTTCCATGCCAGCTCTGTTTCAGCTTCCACAGGGGGAGTTAGCTCAGACACAGGATTATAAAGTGCCTGCTGAGCTGCAGCCATACGTGTAGGGCAGCCTTTGGGCTGTGTACTGGTGCTGCTGTGGCCTTGGGGACTCTTGTCTCTGTCCCTCCGGTATGAAGCACTGTCCCTTGCCCTCCTCAGCCTGGTCGAATGACCCTTTGGCTTCCCTTGTGTAAACTTCCCTGGCCAGCCCATACCAACCTCCAGCATCATTATAACTCAACTTCTTGTGTTGTTTTATTGCCTGTGGATTTAAAGAGGCCCAGACAGAAGCATGACTGATCTGTGTGCTTGTGTGGCCAGTGCCTCTGCAAACAGGTACATTATCAAGAGTATGTGGCACAGGTGATTTGCAGCCCAAAGTCATGGGTATCAAAGTTACCTTCTTTTCTTTCCCCAGCAACAGAGAGCTCAGAGTCTTCACACTGCATGTCAGCCACTGGCTCCAGTGGCTCTGACAGTGGCTGTGTCTCCAACATCCCACAAGAAAGCTTCTGTGAAGACATGGGCTCGCCCCCCTACGTGCCCATAGGCCCACAACACAGCTCTGCGGTGGAGGGGAGACCCAGGTTCACAAACAGCCAGTACATTTCTGCAGTAAGTGCAAGCAGCCAAAACACTCTCTTCACTTTGCCTGTTCCTGCAACTGCCTCCCCCGTTCAAGCCACTGCCTCTCGCAGGGGGACCGAAGATGCTGCTTTTGGGCTTGGGGTCACTGTGGGGAAGTGACATTTCCTCTTGTAGAGACTTGGCCCCTCTGGGGCAGGCAAGAGCCCCTCTGGCGCAGGAGCCACTCCTGCAGTGGCCAAAATCCCCAAGGAGATGAGCTGGAAAGAACCTGCAGTGCTGCACGGAGGGGATGCTGCACAAACAGGAACTGTAATGCTGTCATGGGCTGGGGTACATATGTAACCTCATGGTATGGCTAGAGCTCTGCTGCAGATGCTGCCAAGCTCCTTTCCTGGGAGTTTTGGACGTTTTTGGGGGAGCAATGAGATGGAGGAGCAGGAGCCTGTTGCTCTGAGATGTCTGTGTGTCTCCTTGTATGTTCCTGAGAGTTCTCAGGTGCTTGCCTTCCCTCTCGATTGTGTCCTGATTCTGTTGTCCTCTAACCCTGTACTAATGCCGGCTTCTCTCCTCTGCAGAAAGCAGGCCAGGTCACCAAAAGTCCCTCAAGAATAGTGTGAGCCCCTCGGTCCCGCCTCAGGAAGTGGAGTTGTTGTAAGTAGCCCCTGAAGAGGATTTTCCAGCAGCTCTGAGGGCTGGTCAGGTTTGTCAGTAGCTCTGAGTCAGGGGAACATCTCCTCTTGCTTCTCAGTGAGTTTTCCCCGTGCATTCCTGACTGGTCTCTGAGACTGATCCGTGAGAAGACCAGCTCCTGTGGAGCCAACACTTTCAACAGCCAGTCTGATCCTTCTGCCTTGCAGAAGCAGGACAAGTAAAATCACTTTCAAGTAGTAGAGGCTTGAGCACCACTGAGTCACCAGTGTTCAGATGAGCTGCTTTCCTCTGAATGCTGCCCTCCTCTCTAACCACTAATCTGTTTCTTGTGGCTGTTTGCCGAAATCCTGCTCTTAGTCCCTCTGAACTGCCCTGGGGAATCCAGGGTATTCTCCCCAAGCTGGATTTATCCCCCAGTTTGCTTTGAACCTCCAAAGGAAACTGCACATCACCAGGCAGAGGAACCTGCTAGGCTATGGTCAGGATGTCCTGAGGGAGCTGCCAGATATTGCTTCCGTACTTAGTGATTTTGGGAGGATGCCTTGTCTGCGAGGAAATCACTGTTGATCTGAGGAGAGGTGAACCCTGACAGGACTTGCAGCCAAGCAGGGTTTCCGGCATGTAGGTGACAGCCTTTGGAATGTCAGTCAGGGCCCATTCAAGCCAGCCTGCTCCTGGCTCTGTTCTCCTCTCTGTCCTTAGGGCTGAGCCTCCCTTTTCACAGGGAGCAGAGGGGTATGAACATGAGGCAGGATTAGAGCTTGAATCATCAAGGCATGGGGTGGCATATGGCTTGTAGATTTGTCAGTCTGGGGGTGTTAGACACATGCAGGCCCGTGGCTTGTGATCTTGCAGGTGTTCATAACCTGCTGAGCAGAACCAGCCAAGGTTCAAATTAACATCCAGAGCCCTTTCTGGGGTGTCACAGACAAGACTTTTGACGTGCCCACAGAAGGAGGAGGCTTGTTGGCCCATGGCTGCTGGGGCAGCAGCACGGAGCTTTTGGGCGAGTCCTGAGACAGATCTCCACGTGGGGAAGAGCCGCACTTCTCCTGCAAGGCTTTTCCAGTGTAATAGTCTTTCCTCACCAAAATGTAACTCTGACAAACAGTGGTTTTCAGGCATTTTGGAAAGTCGCTGCTGGCCAGGACAGAGGGGCCTGTGGGATCCTGCCACATCACAGGAGTGCAGCTGGTTTAACCCATTGCACGGTGTTGTGTTCCAGGTTTGATTGCCATTTCAAACTCTCTGAAGACCCCAGGCCTCTGACCAGCAGAAGGAGACAGTCTTCACCCATGAAGATATTTTTTGCCCATACTCAGGCTCTTTCAAACAGCCCAAAACCTGACCTCTGTCTGGCGTGAAGTCCCAAGAAGGTTTCTGTCAACTACACTTAATAGCTTTGGTGTTGGATGGGACCTTGGGCATTCAAAACTTGTTAGCCCTATATTTATGAATAATAAGTAACATAATAGTTTGGAGAAAAGAAAATGTATTATTTTTAAAGCTATGAGCTGTACAGATTTTTGTTACAAGTGACTCTGTTACTATTTGTTGTGTAAGCTGCACATTTTATAAAGTTTTTGAAAGGGCATGAAGAGAAACTGAGGTATTTAAGAAAAGTAGTGTAACTTTCTATTTCAGGGTTATATTGACCTGGACTCAAGATGTAATGTCCTTCCTTGTGTTCTAAATATGTCTATTATAGCAATAATTTATTTTCTTGGCTTAACACTTCTGTTTAAATAAAAGCAGTTTCATTGTTATAGTGAATTGTTCCTTCAGCTAGTTCTTCCAGTGCCTCAGTGCTGAGGTAATCTCTGTCACAACCATCTGTGCACTAACCAACTGCCAGCTCGACCTCTGAATCCTCAGCCATTTGCCAGAAAGGGGGAAGATTCCCAGGTAGACTCTCCTGATGCCAGGGAGGCCGAGGCAGAATGGGGAGTTTGGAGCAGCCAGCAGAGGGGAGTGGGGGAGAGGTTCTGGCCGAGGTCAGGAGGCACAGGCCACCAAAGTTGCTGTCTCTGATTTAAGCCACTTACCTCCTGTAGCTGCTGTCCCCGTGCAAGTCTGGGTCAGGTCCCAGTGGCTTGGTTCAGGCTCTGTTGTGCCTTGTCCTGGCTCTGCCCCTGGCTTTGGGGTGACTGGCTGCTTGCTTCCCTTCTGACTCAGCCCCTCTCCTGGTACTTCAGTCCTGCAGTCATGGCTTTTTGAGGAGCTTTGGACGGTGCTGGCATCCGAGACCAACAGGTTTTGAGTGCAATGTGTTGATTATAATGCTGAACCTTAAGTGCATGTTGTTTGAAGTAACACGGCATAACTGGAGGATAAACGTGCCCTGTATTCCAAGGTGGCTTCTTCATGAGTAACATCCAAGCTCATCGCGAGGCTGTGACACCCTCTCTGTTCTTGGAGGAAATGAAAATTAGCATTTTTGGAAACAGTACTTATTGCTGCCAAGCTGCTGTTTACCCCTGGTTTATGTAGGGCTATAAATCAGGCTCCCCCAGGTGTGAGAGAAGTGTCACATTCAGCCTGAGGAGGAAGATGGAGCAGTACTTTATTTAACTGCAGTTTTCTCCCCTTGGCAGTGCAGTGCTGCAGTCTGGGCTGTTACACCCCACAGCTGCCCTGGAGACAGTGCTCCTTCAAGACTGGAAATTCCTGTACTGTATATAAAACACTTGTTTATTTTTAATAAGCTGGATGTTTTTTAAACCTTGTTCTTTTTTCAGACAACAAAGAACACAGTTGGACACCTTTGCACAAAATTATGTATGAAATAGTTACACAGGGAATATTTTACAAGTTACTGTTTTGAGATAATTGCTGGGTTAATGCAAGTTTTTTGGGCTGCCAAGACAGCAATAGCTCGTGTTGTAAGGGGGAGAGAATTAACTAATGCAACAAGAGGAACATGAAACTTCCTGAATTTCTCAGTTTCAAAGGTTTCTGCATTGCTGGAAAGTTGTTTACCTGATTCTGTTTTTTCAGGGTTGGATTGATTTAATAAAGGTTATTTTCTTTTTATGACTCGTGTTTGCATTGTGTCATGATTTCAGCATCAGAGTGCTGGGGGGCCATTGAAGCAACTTTTCACTAACCCAACCCAGCAGGGTGTTGGTGCCTGTCATTTTAAATACTGAAAAGTACAAAAAACTGTTCCTAGGTTGGCCATTCAAGATGCTAGAGCCATAAAATCCTGGAATGGTTTGGGTTGGAAGGGACATTAAAGAACATCTCGTTCCAAACCCCTGCCATAGGCCAGGTCACCTTCCACTAGACCAGGTTGCTCTGGGCCCCATCCAGCCTGGTCTTGAGCACTTCTGGGGATGGAGAATGCAAGAATTCTAGTTGGGTGGAATGTGAATATTCACAGGACAGTGATCTTTTAAACTATCTCGATTTCTGGTGCTTGATAAATTTCATAGACCTAATAGACTGATGTGCATGTGAAGAGAGAACACCCTCTCTAAGCATCCCCTGCGTTCCTCCAGATCACTGCAGCTCTGGAAAACATTCTTCAGCCTCGGAGGAGAGATACCAGCAGAGGGGGCAGGTGGAGTATTTTTCAGCTGCACTAATCCGACTTCACTAGTCCTGCCATAGAAGGCCCCACAAAAATCTGAAGAGAGATGCAATTTTCCTTTTTGCTAAAGATGTGCAGACAGTGCACCAGTCTGTGATCACAGAATGGTTTGGGTTAGAAGGGACCTTAAAGATCGTCTTGTTCCAACCCCCTGCCGTGGGCAGGGACACCTTCCATAGACCAGGTTGCTCAGAGCCCAACCCTACCTGGCCTTGAACACTTCCAGGGATGGGGAATGCAAGAATTCCAGTTGGGTGGGATGTTCTCCTGGCCGTACCCCAACAGGTACCTGGTAAATGTGACCATGCAGTTTGTTTAATGCAATAGACTACTGGGGTTTGATGGTCTTCCTCTGCCAGCCTTTGGAGATGTAACATCCTTAGAGACTGTCTGAAAAGAACATTAGAAGGCATTCATTATAAACACAAAATGTTAATATTTGAGATTAAAAATATTCAAGCAGTGTAAGATTTTTGAGACAAAAATAAAAAATGCTTAGAAATTAGAAGAAACAGTTTAGATAAAATTTAAAGGAAATTCAAGTATTACTTATTATTATTAATTCAAGTATGAAAATACACATTTCATGCAGCCAGGATGTATGGACTCACCCTTCACTGGCACAAGACAAAACTGCACTGTAAATACAATAAAAAAATACTTGTACCTAAATAGCAAATTAAATCTTCATTACAGATGTCCATTTAATTTTCCATTTATGCAGATACAGAATTAGAGAAGAGGAAGAACTACCACTTCCCTTTTTCACATGACAGTAAATTCAGTGGTGTTCCATTAGGATGAATTCATTTTCAGGCAAACTGAATCTTATTGGGAAGCAACAGAAAGAGTAATCCCATCTTTTCCAGATCAAAATGTTCTATCCAGTAAGATTAATCAGTATAAAATTGTCCTCAAGCACAACAGCTGCTTTCTTTAGTTAATTAAAACCAAAACCCAAGTGATGACCATTGAATGAGCTCTTACAAAAAGGTCATGCATGAAAATTAAAGCATTTTCTGTGCTCACCCACCAGGGCAGATGAGCTGAATGTGACAATTATTTGTTTTGATACCTGTGACAAGCCTTGACAAAGTTTTATACATAAACTCTTTGACATCCTTCTACAGACAATATTATCTAAGAATGAAAAAAGCCTAGAAAAGGCACATAGAAAATCCCACCTTGCCTGTAACAAAGGCTTCAGCTGCAAAATTAATGCTCATGCATTAAATTCCATTCTGTAGAGCTGAGGAAAGCTAACTTTGAGGTCTGTGTGTAAAAATGAAGGTGCCAAAACAAAATAAATAATCTATAATTATCAGACTGATCTCGTACAGGAGCTTCTTTCCACAACAGAGATTCAGGAAATGGAGGAACTTTACTTTTGGGGCTTGAGAAATACCAGTCACTGACATTAAAATTAATTACCTCTTCTGCAGATCCCACAGCACTCTCCAGTTCCTTCACACAGAAGAGGGAAACACGTCAAGAGGCAAGAATGAACCTGTAAATTCTGAAACAATGTGACATTTTATTTTAAAACTCCATTAGGTTTTGTATTTCATTTTCCATTCCACGGTGAAAAATAAAGCATGGGGCAACTGACCTGGAGCATTACCTTGCACACACATTGCTTGGCTCGTGTGTCTTCACGGCCATAGGTCATGGCGAGTCAGCAAATTGCAAGGTTTTTAATGGTGTAATACCTTGGAACAACCTGGTCCACATCATCCTGAGCTTTTACACACAGCCACAACTGACATGTGACAAATGCCCTCTTTAAATGCTCAGACAAAAGCAGTGAAATACAAATAAATACCACAGAACTTCCCACACACCTGTGGACACACCACTCCCTACGGTCAGTTGGGATTTTAGGGTGCAGATATTTTTTACTATGTCAGTCACCATCCTCTTGATGAGGCAGGGAATAATTGCATAATTTCCTTACCAGAAGGGTGGTCAGGCTTTGGAACAGTTGCCCAGGAGAGTGGTGGAGTCACCGTCCCTGGAAGGATTTAAAACCCACATGGATGTGGCACTTGGGAACGTGGTTTAGTGATGGGCTTGGCAGTGCTGGGGGAATGGTTGGACTCGATGACCTTTGAGACCTTTTCCCACCTAAATAATTCTGGGATGGATGTGGATTAATTTGTTGTCCACTAAAATGGATGGAAAAGTCAATTCCAGCCTGAAAAACCAAGGAGCCAAAGGCCGTGTTGACAGTGGACAACACAATTCTTACAGCAGAAAAAGACATGGTGGAAGATGATGCCTGGAATGTTTCTAAGCTATTTCTCATACAAGTGGCCACAGAAAAGGGAGTCAAAAGCATGTTTGGAAAACAATAGGGGAAAACCCCACTCTAAATGGATGTAAGAATTGAATTTAGTAGCTTCTAGAGAACATTTGTAGCTCTAGAGAGCGCTGATAATCAAAACCCATGGTGGAGGACCACAATTAAGTTGCCTTCAAAGTGTGCTTATCTGAGAGTTTTCCATAGATATTGTCATCATCAACCTCTTATTGCTGATACTGCCTGACATTTCAAAGCAAATCAAATATTTGAATGCAACACATGAAAGCAAGCAAACTGTTCAAGCAAGAGAGATGAAAAACTTTAAGAGAAAAACAACCAGATACTAAAATCTTGGTAATTCTGAGGCTCATTCCAATTTTGGGGAACAGTGGAAGAGGAACAGCACCACCAAAACCCCCTCCCTGCACCATTGCTCCGAAATTAATCCCAGACACGCCCGAGGGAATTCACGCAGGTCAGGCTGACGTTCAATAGGCACCAGCCCCCACCCAGCAGCTCACAACCAGCTCTTACCCCCTCTCTCAGCCGTGGCTTGTGCCTCTCCCTTCCTTCCATCCCCCCAGCTGAGCCTCCTAAAGCCCTGGAGGAAGGGGCTGCAATGTATTCTAAATGCCAATTAACACAATGCTGACCGTGACAGACCTCTCTGATTAGGTGCTCTTTGTGTCATTTGTCTTAGAACAAGAAACAGGTGAGAAGCAAGACCCAAGGAATGAAAAAGAGCCAAGGAAACTGGGAATATGACAGCTCATAAATTAACGAAGCAATTCTGTCTTGCAGGATTTTTAGTTTAAAAAAAATTAAAAGGGCCTTAGATAAAGATATAGAAGGGCTTATCAATATTTTATTAATATTTATTAATGTTTTATTAATTCTTAAATATTTTAAATATTTTTCACAATAATATTTTTAAGCTTTCTCAGCGGACAGGGTCAGTATTAAAAAACCCGAGTGCCAGTATGAATGCAGGCTAACTCCACACATTAATATCTATATTTTATATATGTCAATAATTTCTACATTAAATGTTAATATATAAATAAATCTGCACAATAATAACTGCATTCTAGGGCTGGCTGTGTCACAGCTCAGTGGTCAGTTTGTATTTCCTTCACGTTCATTTAGGTTCACCCATTATCATCTCTGTGTTATTACTGGGAGTCTCAGCTGACATGAAGCCAATTTATTTAATTTCTTCATTAATCAGCTTCCCAGAGGGCGGTTTGGGTGCTGGGTTTTGTGTCAGGTTTATGATTTTGGAGTTGTCAGTTTCTCTGACATTCTCTCCTGGTTGACTTGTCTGCAAATAAAACCTTAGATCGATATCAAAGCCCTGGTGGCTGCTTTTAGTTGGCAGCTCTGAGAGGGAGGGTGGAAGAGGGGCAGCCAGATGACGCTTTGGGATAAGGGGGAAAGGTTTTCTGAAAGATAAAACAAGGATATTTTTATTATCCCTTTGATAAATAAACACTGAGTAAACAAATATCTGGTCACTGTTGTCCTCTCCAGCCTGTACAATATGAACCAGTTGACAGTTCCAGGCTTTGCTATGGGACAGATCCCATTTTCAGATGGTGCCTGTGGAGTTTTTTAATGTATATTGAGCCCAGCATTTCCCTTTGACATCCCCTGTGTCCCATCCCTGCTGGCCCAGCAGCTGCCACGCAGAGGAGCTGATCAGCTGCCAGCCGGCCTCTCCAGATTCCCGGGAAAACAAGTCAAGAGCAAACACTCCCCTGCCTTGCCTCCAGCACCATCTTCATCCCGATTGTGTCCCACGTCCAGCCCTGGAAGGACTGGGTCCATACGCTCCATAGCAAGACTTCCAGAAACACTCCCCACCCTCTGGATAATTGTCAGGGACATCATCAAGTGCCATGGTTGTTCCAATTTCTGCATTTCCCGGGTGTTGCAGGTAGATTTTGGCTGAGGGTTTATGTGTTAGTGATACGACCATGCTGCAGGTCCCCTGCACTGACCCAGCTGCGTTCCTGCTCCTGCCCTCAGGTCGGGCTTAACAAACCCACGGCTGTGGGGGCTGCGCATCAAATCAGGCTCTGCACCAGTGGAAAATTTGCCTTTTTAGCTTGGTGGGTCTTACTCTGATGCACTGAGTCAGGCAAGGACATGCCTGGGCTCAATGAGACCCCTCTCCCCAACAGAGTCCACCTGCAGAAGAGTCCAAGCTCATCCAGTTGGGATATTAACCCACCACAAGCTCCTCACTCTTCTCAAAGCTCCATCACACTGGTGCAAGAAATCCTTGCTGGATTCACGAGGGCGGAAAGATGGAGCTCAGTGGACAGGAGTCTCTCTGGATTTTGTAATTTACCTTGCAGTCCACTGGGTAATGACACAGGAAAATGATGTTGCATGACTTTCCCAAGACCACTGTCTAAACCTCTTGCAATAATGTGAGCAGGAGGATGCTGAGTGGCCTTCTCATCTGCTCCATACCCTCGTGCTCCTTGAGCCTGACATGCATAAGGCAGGGATAGCACTGCAGATGCTGCAGGGAAATGTTTAAATCCAAAGCAAAAATCTGTTTCCAATTAGGTCTCCAAAAAAAGAGAAAAAATTCCATAGAAACATTTCTGTTTAGATTTGTTTCCTGACATCACCTGAGCTCGCTGCCAAAACACCGGAATATCTTGGTGTGTTTCAGATTTTACTGTTTGTTTAGGATATTCTTTTTTGTACACCTATGCAGGAATGCTTTGAAAATGTCTTTTTTCTTTAGAAGTGTGTTTCAGACAAATACTTCAAAGCAGTGACATAAGGGTTTGCTTAAACTCACACCATGTTGCACTCACGGACATTTATCACTTCCGAGGGCTCATCGGCATCATTGGGAAGGCTCCAAGGGACTTACCAGACATGGAGAAAACTGTAAAAAAGTGATTCATTTCTTGTAACATTTATGATCCTTTGTGATTCTGGGGATTTTGGGTTTGTTTTCTTATGTCTTGTCTCATCCCAAAGGGATTATCTGATTCAGCAGCTGGATGAAGGGCTGGAGGAGAGCCTTGTATCGGATTCCACCTGACGAGAGAAGGCTCAGGCTGCAGCTTCCAGCTACTGCATCTTCAGGAACTGGACACCCACGTACAGTGAAGAAAAACTGAAGGATCTTTCAGAGCCTCCTGGGCATCAAGTAAATGGGGGCTGATGAGGTTTATAAGGCAGAGCAACCACACATGTGTGGTGCCAGTGCCAGCTGTGCCCTATTGGCCTCTCCTGGGAGCTCGGAGTCGCAGTACAGCAAGAACGAGGTTACTGTAAGAAGCCAGCAGCATCATAGGATGGCTGCCTGCACTGCTGAAGGACAAACCCAAACTTCCCTACAAATAGAATCTGGTTATCAGGTATTTGCAGTCTGTCCTTGCCCTCTGACGGGCAAACCAACAGCAGCCCAAAGGTTCACCGCTGTTTGTCCAACAATGGCTGGTATGAACGGAGGGATGTATTCCAAGATCCACACACCAAGAGGGTGGATGGCCAAGGAGGTTTGAGCATCTCCTCTGACCTGCCCCAGAGCAGAGGCCACGTTCTGTGCCCTGGATGCTGCCAGGTCAGAGATGCCCCTCCTGCAGCCCTGAATTGTTCAGACTTTGGATCACAAAGAATGTTCCCCAACCTCCCACAGGCAGCTCTGAAGATTTTTTGCTGTGTGTAACCCCCAGCTGCTGGATCCCACAGTCCATTTTGTCTCTCAAAACAGCCGAGCCTGTTAGAAAGATGCTCAGTACAGCAATTCCCATAAGCTCACCCTTCTGCCTGTGCTTCCTTCAGAGCAGTGGTTTTGGAAAAATGTCTGAGTTCCCAGGTGGAATTTCTAAGACTGGAAGTGAAACAAGTTACTAGACTACAGGAGACCAGGGCTGCTCTGCAGGACAAAGCAGAGGCACAGGGAACAGCTCACCTGTGTGGCAGGAGGTGGTACCTGTGTCTCAGCAGAGCTCCTCCAGCCCTAAAGCTGTGTCTGCTTCTCGGAATGCCCCCCCACTGCTGGCCAATGGATGAATTCAGGGCTTTGACACACAGCAAGCTATTTTGGTGACCATTAATGCTCATTATACACTTTACAAGGCTGGAACTGGTCACAGACTCTTAAGCCAAGACATGAAAATGCCAGTTCGGTGAGTGGGATGTCAAGAATGTTCTGAGGCTGATGCAACCTTTTCTTTTTTTTTTTTAGAAAAATTATCTCAGGGCAAAACTAGAGAGAGGAGACTTGTCTTTTGCAATCACAGAGCTCCACTGATGTGCTTCCAGGGGTCTTAGCACATGCTATTGATCTCTTGGAATTATTTCTATCAGTTATTAACCATTGTCAGCCAGGCCAGTGAGAAATCTTAAAATGAATCTTGGCTGCATCTGCAGCAGTCTTGAAATACAGAGATCTGGGCTACAAGCATAGAGCTCTAAGTGCAAACATTTTAAAATGTGATTTTGAATAAATGGAAATCAGCATGGAGAAGGGAAGGTTCCAGGGAGACTTTAGATCACCTTCCTGTATTTAAAGGGACTACAGGAGAGCTGGAGAGGGAATTTTTACAAGGGCGTGGACTGACAGGATCAGGGAGAATGGCACCAAACTGACAGAGGGCAGGGTTAGATTGGATATTGGGAAGAAATCCTTCCCTGTGAGGTTGGTGAGACACTGGGACAGGTTTCCCAGAGAAGCTGTGGCTGCCCCATCCCTGGAAGTGTTCAAGGCCAGGTTGGATGGATGTGGGGGGGATGCACCACCACAACGAGACTTTTAACAGCTGGTCTAGTAGAAGGTGTCCCTGCCCATGGCAGGGCGTTTGGAACTAGATGGTCTTTAAGGTCCCTTCCAACCCAAACCCAAAAGGTCCCGAAGCAGCAGCTGACTAAAGAGAGCAGCCACACTGTTCCTGAAACACCTCTCCCAGCTGAGAAATGCACCAGTCAGGAGTAACACACCACCATCCCCACCCAGAAGATGCTCATTGGTGCCTCGTGGCTCTGGGCAGTTCTGCAGTTCAGAGCAGTTACATTATTGTGCTCTCTACAGAGAACAAAATAGACACTAAACATGGATTGTGCTCAGTTCTACCTTGTATGGAATCTTATGCTGTATTTAAATCTGGTGAATCAAACCCTCGCTTTTTGTTTTCTTTCTGTGCATCTTCCTGCTTCCATCTCCCCCTGTGTTCTTACAACTCTGCCGCAGTTATTACATTAACAAAATGTGGGGGAGAGTCCTGGATAATTACATTTTATCTGGAGGATGGTAATTTAGTTAATTGAATTCCGTCTAAAATGGCACTAAATCAATATTCCAGCAGAGTGCTGGAACACACAGCTGGCAGTGAAGTATTGCCTGGAACACTCGTGGTCAAACCAATATCTCACAGCAGTGAGAAGAGGGGTTTGAAATTCAAGTCCCAGGTTTAGGTGATGCAAACTGTGCTCTGAATCTTGTCTGAACACGATTTACAGCCTTGTCTGTGTACTTTGGAGAACGCTGTCCGTCAGGCTAGCAGTGAAATGGAAAAGTACTGAGGAAGCAGCGCAGGTACAGCTCTGTAGGGAAGCTGTTTTGCCTGGCCTGAGATCAAGGACCTGCACTGTACCAGCACAGCACCCTCCGAGGAGGGATGCTCCCTGGGGGAGCAGATGTTTGGAACAGCAGCAACAAGTGAGCTCTTCCTGGTGATTCTGCACAGGCACAGAGAGGATAAAACCTCCCTGGGCATATTGGCATCCACTGTCTCTCTCTTCCAGGAACAAAAGCGTGTCCTTGAGGAGCAGAGTAATCCATCCTCATCAGTATCTCTGTTCAAATCTCTGGTCATGCCAGAATGACATGACCTCTTGGAGGAGCCAGATACCTCATCAGCACATCAGCTATGACCCCAGATGATTTTAGAAACACTCTAGGGAAATGACCTTGGGCGCAGACAATACATTTTACAGCCTAATTAATTGTAACCACTCAGCTGAACCTCCTGGGCTGCACATCTCCCTGGCAAGGTGGGACATCAGCCTGTAAGAGGGTGTGGGTTTGCCTAGAATGGTGGAGGGGGGTGTTTGGGGCAGGGTTGGGATGAGGTCTGGCGTGTCTCTCCACTGCGGGAGCATGACAGAAGAGCAGCCAAGGGGAAGAGACAAGTGGGAAGGAGAAAAAAAGCTTCATGTCTGGGGCTTGGATCAATGCAAACAACATAAATACTGGCTGAGACACCTTCCGCCCGCTGGCTCTTCCGCTGCCAGGGAATTACAGGCTGGCTGCACAGCTGGTGAGGAGCCAACCTCGGAGCAAGCACTTGGCCAGGGCACGATCATTAGCATGGGGAAATGGCTGCAGTCCCCTTTGCTTGGGCAGTGTCATTTTTCATCACACAAAGTCGACCTGCAACTAATATCTTCATGTCTCCTCTGTCTCAGCAGCCTGTGGCACCAGTTCAAGCTTCACTGGGGAAACAGCTGGACTGGCTGGTCCTGTGGAAGTTCCTTCAGGTTATGGTCTTTTCGAGGGCTGAGCATCCTGACTTGGCTCCTCCTCATCTGTCCTGTACTCCAGTGCCAACCATCCCAGAGACCCCCTTCAAAACTGCCCTGACACAGATACCTGCCATGTAATCCACAACCAGCTCTTGACCAGAGGCACATACAGGCAGGAGATGAGTCCTGTGGAGCCTGACCTACTCACCTCTTCCCAAAACATTCTTCCTTCACCAGGCTACACAAGCACAGGGCTGAATCACTTCCATGGACCTCAAGACATGCAGGGCAACCTAGCCCTGGGAATTCTGCACTTCATTTGTGCAGCTGGGCAATGGAGTTAAGTCTCTCCCCCTGCAGCAACAGATTTCCAAAGGACAAATATTGGATGCTCAGAAAGAGCATTTAGTGATAGACAGCCACAAACTCTCTCTGACCTACTTGAAGCAGGGCTAATATATCCCAGTCCTCACCCCAGCCTACCACTGGTAGATATTGGTAGATCCTCACTGGTGATGGGGCTGAATCCAGCCTGGATTAAGACAACCTCTTTTTCTTCTTCTGTATTTTCCAAAGCAGGTGTCTCTGCAGGTGGGATGCACAGGAGCAGTGCCAGTGCCACAGCTCAGGCACCTGGAAATAATCCCTGTGCATGTTTTAGGGAGCCTGGCTCTGAGTGAATGACCATGGAGGAGGGCATCTAGCTGGAAAGCCTGGCAGTATCATTCTGGCAACACTCCAGCAGGCTCAGCCCGTGCCTGGGATTGGGGTGGCAATCCCTACACTCACCCGCTGGAGTGACCACCCCATCCCGGAGCTGCTGTCCCATCCTGGAGCCCAGCCTGTTCCCAGGGATCGTTACCAGGAGCTTGTGTGTTTGGTCGCAAACAGAGCAGGAGTGGGAGCCAGGCGCTCGTGTTTGTGTGCCTGTGGTTGCTCAGGCAACTCGGGGCCAGCCAGGAGCTGCCAAAATCATCGGTGGCCAGGGCCGAGCCCCCGGCACGGCTGTCCCAGGGCGGCGTGACCGGCCGAGGACCCTCTGCAGGGCTGGGTGAGCAGGAGCTGCCACTGCTCGGTCCCGCGAACACAACCACACCGGAGCATCAGTGCGGAGGGGCTTTATTGCAGAGCCGGGTTACAGCGTGGGTCTGCAGCATCCTTTGGTTTGGGCTTCACGAAGGCAGCAGGAGGCCACAGGGGTTCAGGTCGGAGACCTTTGCCAGTGGCCAGGCAACACCAAGCTCTCTCCGGGAGCATCCTGGGGCTGGGCCAGGAGCAGCCCGGCAGCTCCAGCACTAATGGCACCGCAGGGTCTGAGCCTTCCATGGTGCTGGGCAAGTGGCAAAGCCAGGCAGCCCCGTGGTGAGGGCACCGGTGCGGCTGTGGTGTAACTGGTGCAGGGTTAAGGCAGGTCCCCGGGAGGTCTGCAGGGAGGACAGGCTGCGGTCCCTGGTGGGACTAGGGAGAGTGCCCTGAAAGCCCGGGCTGAGGTAGGGAAGGTCTGGGTGCCAGCGGGGCAGGGGAGCCCTGAGGAGCAGTGCTGTTAGTACGGCGGGTGCTGCCAGTGGTGTGGGGCTGGGGGTGACAGCACAGGGGCCAGAGGAGGGGCTGGGGGATCACGGCACAGGGTGGGACAGACACAGCGCTGGGGCAGAGCACACGGCCCGGAGACTTTCCCAGTCACACCAGCGCTGGGCGGCCAACATCCCGCCAGCCTGGGGCTGGCCCCAGCGCAGCCTCCCGGGCCCCTTGTCACACGGGCATGTCCCAGGGCTGACGTGAGCGCCGACCCCACGGCCGGCACACAGGCACCGGGGCGGTGGGCGCTGTGGGCACCCGTCCCTACTTCTTCACTTTGGCGTCGTAGGTGCCCGCGTTCTTGTAGGCACTGACGTAGCCGCTGGTGTCCACGATGTTCTCCCGCCCGCTCTTGCCCTTGCCCTTGCCGCTCTCATCGAAGCGTTCCTTGTGGGAGCCCGTGTACTTGGAGGTGTCTGTCAGCCTCTCCACGGCCCCCACTGTCTTGGCTTTCTGCAGTGGGGACATGGGACATGGGAGTCAAGAAGGGGCCCCAACCCCTTCACCCCTCGCTTCTGACACCTAACGAAGACCCTGCCATGCCCCCTGTGCAACCCCCAGACCCCCTTGTCCACCCAGGGCCATGAGATCTCCTAGAAAGCCTCTGCACTGTGGGCAGAGCTCTATCTTCCCCTCCTGACTATCCCTCCTGCTCCCAGCAGACGAGGGGCTCCTCACTCACCGTGACGCCCACATTAATGGGTTCCTTCCCTGCCACCAGCTGGCAGATGGCTTCGTATGCCTCCTCTTTGCTCTTGTCCTTAAACCTCTTGGGGGCCAGCTCCTCCAGTGCCTTCTTGAACTCCTCATAGTTGATGACACGGGCTGTCTTTCCTCTGCAAGCACAAAACCCAGGCTACTATCAGCACCTCTTCGCTTTGTGTGTTCAAAGGGGATGAGTCGCACCAGGGAGACCCAGTGTTTGTCCTCCACCAGCCTCGGGCCCCCCACCCACCTCTGAAATTCAGCTACAGCAATCCCAGCTGAATGGGTTGGGCTGGGCACAGCTGGTGCTGAGCTCCAGGAACCTTTCAGCCACATGCCGTTGAAGTGCCTGCTGCCAAAAATCAGGCTGCCTGGAAGTGCTCTGGGATTTGGGTGCTGGTGTCAGGAGGGGATGTACATCCATTTCCACTGCTCCCAGCCTGCCTGGGATGCCCAGTGCCCTCTCTCCCCTGGCAGGCATCAATCTTCTGGTCACATTTGGAAGGACATGCATAGAGCATCTCTCCCATGAGCTCCTGGTCCTCAACTCAGCACAGCAACCCGCCCTCCTGCACCCAAAAACCTCCTAGTGCTCAGCCCCTCCTGATCCCACCTAGGAACAAGGGGATGCCCGGACAGAGCATGTGGAGGGAGCAGGTTCTCCATCCATCCTTGCTGCTGCACCCTGGTGCAGAGCATCAGATGTCACCGTGTCCCCAGAGACCCCCAAAAAAGTTCCAGGTGCCTTTAAGCCCTTCAAGCTGCCCCTGTGAACTCCATGGACCAAAGTCCTCCTCAAGCTCAGGCATTGGCTGGCCAGGCCCAGGGATGGGCCACATTGCATGGGACACCCCTGAGCATCCTCCTCTGCTCCCTGTGGCACCTTGTCAGATGGGAGCCAGGCAGACCCACCCCAATGCCAGGATTGGGAGCAGGGGGACAGACTTTGCACCAAATCTGAGCCTCCCACCCCCAAACTTGAGTTAATTTATTACTAGGTCTTGCAGAAGCAGCCACACACCCTCTCTGAGGGCAGGACACCACAGGGCAGCCCCTGCTGCTCCATGCTGAGTGGGATGGACAGCCTGGGCACACAGCTGGGGTAGCACAGCTCTGTGGGGACCCTCACACCAGGCACCACCACCCTGACCACACTGCAGGGTCATCTCCACCCTCCGGGCAGCTGGAGACCCCAAAAACCCCATTCACTTACTTCACCTTGGAGAAGACAATGTCCACATCGGTGCTGGTGACGCTTTTGCCGTCGGTGACTTTGCAGTCTTTGCACAGCTTGGCCCAGTTCTTCCCATTCATCTCCTGCCCCGTTGCCTTGGTGTCGCCGTAGATGGCAAATTTGCGGAAACTCTCTTCCAGGGATGCCATCTCAGCGTTCCCGGCCATGGGGCTGCAGGACAGGGGCAGAGGGGCCTGTCACCGCCCAGGCTCTGGCTGGCTGCACGGCGGAGCTCAGCTGGCTGCTCGTGGGTCCTCGAGGGCAGGAGGAGAAGCTGGCGAGGGTGGAGGCACTGCAGAAGGATCGGGGTGTTGGCAGTGCCTGTGGGCGTGGGGTGAGGGCTGGCAGCAGCCTGGGATGAGCCCCGAGGCAGAAAGCCAAGAACGTGTCTTGGGGAACAGAGGCTCCTGGTCGAGAGCTGTCAGCAGCGAGGCTGTCAGCTCCGGGGACTGGCAAGAGCCAGTGCATCAGCCTGTCCCCTCGGGAGCACTCTCCGGGAATGACGCAATGCGTCCGCCTTTCTCCCGCTTGCACATCAGGACAGCCAGCACCGCCGCCTGCCTCCAGCCCCACCTCTCTCCTGCCTGCATCCCCCTGTGCAGAGCTGCAGCAGCCCAGTCCTGCGACCTGCCCCCAGGGCTGGGCCAAGCGTGCTGCCCCTCCGGATGACGAGCTGATAGCGGGCCTCTGCGCTCCGCCCTGGCACTGCGGCCGCTGCCCCGTCCCTGCTCCCCGCCTGCCGTCGCCTCGCCAGCCTCGCCCTGCCGGCTCAGCATCCCTCACCACGCGCCGCGCACCCACAGCATCTCCGCCAGGATCGGGCGTGGCAGTACTGGGGGGAGCTCCCGTACCCAGGGGGCTTCCGGTGCCCCGAGGTGCAGGGCGGGTACGACGCCCGAGGGATGCCCGGTGGTGTCCCGGGCCCTCGGCGAGGTCTGGGGAGTGGTCCCGAGGACGGTCGCTAGGGAGGATGGGCGTTGCCTGGCGACCGTCGCTACGGAGGCGCGGCGGGGCGGGGATGCCGCTGTTGGCCGCCCGTCCCCGCGGTCCCTCGGGCTCCGGCCGCCCCGCACGGCCCCGCAGCGCAGAGCCGGGGCTCTCCCCGCCCGCCTCGCGGTGGGTCACCGCCGGAGGTTTGGGGGATGCCGGGGCAGCGGATGTCTCCGTCCGCCCCCCCGCATCCCCTTCCCCGTGCAGCGGCGCCGGGACGGGCAGCGGGGCGCTGCGGGTGCGGGAGGGTCCCGTGCCCGGTGCGGCCGCGCTCGCTCGGTCACTCACCTCCCGG
>VWZF01000920.1:0-17936 GCA_013396755.1 Sclerurus mexicanus | reverse complement strand
TAAAAGATGAACTGCAGCATTTAACCAAACACCCTACACACACTTGCAAATGGACCCACAGAATGGGATTCATCTCATTTTATTTCAATCACTGTAACCATGTGATTCCTCTGATGTGTCTGAGACATCAGCAGGATGATGAGATGAGTCACATCCCAAAGGTGCCCAGTTTTCCACATTGACCTGAGAGCAACATCAAGTCAAATTACATGACATTACATTACAAAGTCAAGTGACCTCCCACTCTGTGCCCTACTTTGGTGGGAGACCAAACGATGGGGAAAAGGCATCCAAGAGGAGATAAATTTGAGGGACCACCAGTCCTGCTGGGCTCTGATCTCCACTTCTCCCTGGGCTGTTTTGCATCCCTGACAGAGCTTATTTGCTTCCAGTTAAAAGTCAAATAGGCTTTGTAAATGACATGAGAGAAGCGAGGAGAAGCTCAGAGCTGGGGGGGATGACCCAGTGAAAAAGTCTATGCACAGACACTCAGTGATGAGAGGGTTTGGTTAACACCGCAGAATTTATTCAGTGAAATTTCAGGCAGTGACAAGTGAGGAGCATCCATCCATGGGAGCTGTGTCACCAAAGTCACCTTTCAAACCTAGGAGTGGCAAATGCTCCTTGTCTCATGCATCCACCCACATTCTCACCACAGGCTGCAGGCTGGATCACAAAGGTCACAAGTCAAAAGAGCAGTCAGACTCTGAGCTTCTTTTTCTTTAAAGTTCTTCTGTTCTTCCAGGAGGGACAGCTATAGGATTTCTCTGCAATTCATACATTTACATACACTGAGATGACAAAAAATGTGTGTTCTTGACACCTGGAGACTTTCTGCTCCAGGGAAACCTGTTCCATTACTCCCATTCCCAATACTAACAGTTTTTCTTCTTCTTTACCTGCCAAGCTGATGGGTCCCACTTATCCCAAAACTATGGAAAAAGAGTGGACACTCATAAATCATTACAATGTCAGCTTAGAGAAACTCAGCGAGAGCCAGGCTGTCCTCCAAGACTACAAGAACCTGACGGGTTTGAACCGAGGCCATTTGAACCCCAATGGCCATCATCAAAACTACAGCAGCAGGATGGCCACCTTCACCCTCACCAACATAGTGCCCCAGGATGAAAAACTCAACGGCGGCGCCTGGAACAACTACGAGCAGCAAACAATGATCAGGAAGACCCAGGGCTGTGACACCACCTATGTCATCGTGGGTGCTGTGCCTGGGAACAACTATATCGCCAAGGGAAGGGTTAATAAACCCAGCTACCTCTGGTCAAGTGCCTGCTGTGTGGTGGACAACAACCACAGGAAGGCTTGGGCGGTCATTGCCCAGAACGACCAGAACCAGGTCCAGCTCCTCACACTGGGGGAGCTGGAGGGCATGTTGACTCAGCTCTATGGGAGGGGACAGGTTTCTCTGTTTGACAGTGAATGTCCCCGGGAATAAGCCTCACATCCTGGGTTTAAAAGGCTCAGGAGCTTTCGCTACATATCAGAGAATCAAGGAGTAATTTGGGTTGGAAAAGACCTTATAGATCATCTGTCTAGTTTTAGCCCTCCTGCTATAGACAGGGACACCTTCCACTAGACCAGGCTACTCAAAGCCCTGTCCAGCCTGGCCTTGAAAACTTCCCCAGATGGGTCAGACACAGCCTCTCTGAGCAAACTGTGCTGGTGCCTCACCACCCTCACAGTCAATAATTTCTTTCTAATATCTAATCTAACACTGCCTTCTCTCAGTTTAAAGCCATTCTTGTCCCATCACTCCAGGCCCTTGCCCAATGTCCCTCTCCAGCTCTCTTTGAAAACCCTTTAAGTACTGGAATGGAACTAAGTTCTCCTCAGAGCCTTTTCTTCTCCAGCTGAACATCGCAGCTCTCTCAGCCTGTCTCCAGACCAGAGGTGCTCCAGCTCTCAGAGCATTTTGTGGCCCTCTCTGAATTCCACCCTAACAGGTTTGTGTCCTCATGCTGTGGGTCCCAGAGCTAGAGGCAGCACTGCAGGTGGGGTCTCACAGAGCAGAGTAGAGGGGGACAAATATCCTGTGCTTGGACTGCAGGAGTGAACCAAGACCACCCAAGGCCACCAAAGCCCTCCAACCCATTTCCAGAAAGGTCTGGCGGAACGGACTGTGCACGAAAACCAATTTGCACAGGAAGTGAGAAACCTGTTTGCAGTGCAGGGAAACTGATCTGTATAAAGGTACCCACAGCCGTGTGCTTTTATAGTAGGTCTGAGACTGTCACTCCAACTTCCATTAGGAAATTATTTAATTTACTAATAAAACATTATTAATAAAAGATTTGAAAACCCTCTGACTTTTGTCGTTCCTTTCGACCACGCGCATTTTTGAATCTTGAGTGCTCCCTTTCCCTTACAGGTGGTGCTGTGGGCAGAATGGCAGCTTCACACCAAGTCTATTAGAGAAACTTCTGGTGAGTGACAAGATGCAGAAAGGACCCTCTTGCTTTCTGAAGTCCTTTTCAGAGAGGAGTGTGGCTGCTGGAAGCTGAACCCAGTCTTAGTCCCAGACTTTGTCACTTGTTTATATCTAAAGGATTATAGAGGTGCAATTGAATCTTTACACAACTTTGTCCCACAGGATTGAGGGCAAACCAGATATATTTACATAAATATTAATTATTTATTAGGATAAAGATTAGACAGACAGATCTTAATTAGAATTATTTACTTTGCAGTATAGAAGCTATAACTACTGGTATAACATAGTGCATTAGGGAGCAATATTGAAGCGATTATATTAAAGCAGTTATATTAAAGGTAGTAAAGCTAGTAAATTATTAAGTAGAGACTGATGTTACTCACCCATACCAACAACCCTGGGCAAGTCTCATTCACTCAGGTTTGACCTTGAGGGTCGTCCCCCCTCAAGGGAAGAAGCTCCACACACACTCTTCAAGAAGGGCTATGTTAGAAGATCCTGCATTAAGAAGTGGGACTGAGCTTTTACTGTACAAAGCAGTGGACTGTCAGTCAGATGTCTCCAGGCCAGCTGTGTCAGCTCAGCAGCTTTAGATAATTTTTTAGCAGTATCACTTTTTTGTTCCTTCATTGAGTACTTTACCACCTTCCTCTCAGTCCCAGGATGTTCAACTTTGGGAGTGATGAGTCCAGATGATTTCTTCATTATTCAACAGCAAGAGCAGCGTGATTTCTTCTTCCCCATTCACCGCTGGGAGCTCGTCAAACAGACTGTTGTTCAAGTGCTTTTATTCCATTCCAGGCAGAGCATCCTGCTAGAGGTGGAACATCCCATTTTTGGCACCATGGGCGGGATGTCGTGGTTGAAGGGGTGCATGCAGCATTCCATCACTCTACCCATGAATCCTGGGCAGGGAGGGCTGGGAAGTGATCCACTGGCTCTTAACAGCCAGGAGAGATCTGAGCAGCTGCAAGCCAGGACTGTCCAGGAAATGTCAGTGCTTGACTGCTCCCTGATTTTCTCAAAATTGAGAGAATATGGTGCCTGTCTGACTTCCCCAGGCATGGAATGGACCAGTGGAAATAGGCATAGGCCTGAGGCTGTGGTTAAGTGGATAAATGTGGTGTTAAGGGTATAAAAGGTACGAAAGGAGAAAGGTAAAGCAGATTCATGTGCAATTTGGGGAGCAGGTGTAGCGGCTGCCCAAAAGGAGAGGTATGCCACCAAACGGGCAGAGGGAGAAATGACTGGGTCCCTGCAGGGTGTGGTGGGAGGACTGCAGCTAAATGAGGGCAGGTAATGAGCAGCCTTTGGGAGAAAGTGTTGCTTGCTGCTGAGCGAGACTGTGAAAGGCAGAGAGGCTGCAGGTGCTGCAGGTGCTGGTGTTCCTTGCCAAGAGCCATCAGGGAAAGGAGTGTCCAAGCAGAGGCATTCCTTCTCACTGAGCGTGAGAAGGGGCTGCAGGCAGAGGGGCTGCTTGCTGCTGAGCCAGGTAGAGGCGATGCTGGCTGAGTGTGAATGGGGAGAGGAGAAGTGGCTGCAGGGGAAGCGTTGCTCGCTGCCAAGTGCAGGCGGCTTCAGGCAGAGCTTCAGGATGTAGCTCAGCTATTCAGTGATTCTGAGCCTGGGACAAGGAAAGCAAAGACGCCAAGGATTGATGAGAGGCTGTAAGGATTATCCCACAAATACATTCTGACCAACAGAGCCAATTAGAGCAGCAAGAGATATATATAGGAACAAAGGGAGGAAGATGAAATACAACTGAGTGTAGGAAGAGCATCCCAGCTCTCCTGAAGTCTGTAAACAGATTAAACAAGAGGAAGAAAGACAATAATTACATTTTATCAGTAGTCTCCTTAATCCCCAGTTTAAACAGAGAGTGTGTTTATGTAAATTTCTTAGTAGGTTTTGTTTGCTTGCTTTTGAAACCTGCACCTTGATAGCAGGAGGTGAGGTATGAGACAGGCAGGCTCAGGCATCAGATAGGCAGCAATCTTTGACCAGTCAAAGATAAATTACTGTGATACATTGCTTGGATAACTTCATTCTCTGCTCTGCTTCTGCACATTCTCTGAAGATTTATGGGAAAAGGATTTTGTGAAATGTATCCAATGTATCCAGTGTATTCAACATAATCAATGCATTCAATGTGCCAATCAAAAGATCAATATGTGCCAAATCATTTATTCCGTGAGTAGTTCACAATAAAAATTATTTGCTTCAGTGCTGGGTTGCAGGGTCACCTTATATATAAACCAATCATTGCTTGTGGTCACAGTACCCAGAGCATCCCTGCAGGCAGTAGGGTGTCCAAACATGTACCAAAGTGTCCCCATCAAACTCCAGTTACTTCTCCAATGAATGTGCATGAGCAAAGTGGACCAGGGTGCAAACAGTTCCTACAAGCTGCATCACTTCCAGAGGGACCAGCTTGAGCGTGAACTTCTCAGCTCAGCAGTTGTTCATCATCCTACACTGTCTCATTGCTCACTCATGACCAAGGCCTTTGGGGGCTGTAAAATCCCGGGGGATAAGGGGTTGATGTGTATGTCTCAAACCCCAATAGCTGGCTGGCTCTGGAACCCACCAAGGATTGTTAGTAATGACATGCCGTGAGAAAGAACAAGATGTGGCTGGAGAAAGGGCCATGAGGAGATAGGGCAGCACTTTTTGGGGACAAATATCCTGGTTGTAGTTCCTGGAGATAAGCACAACACAGTACAGTGCAAGGACAGGAATGAGGCCAAGAAGTGGGCATGGACTATAGGGTTTGACCAAGACCACCCAAGGCCATCAAAGCCCTCCAACCCATTTCCAGCAATGTCTGACAGAAGAGACTGTGCATGAAAACCAATTTGCAGAGGGAGCAAGACACCTGTTTTCGGGCTGGTGAAACCAATCCACAGAAAGGTACCCACTGCCATGTGCTTACACAGTGGGTCAGGGACTAACACACCAATTTCCATGCCAAGGGGAAGAACCAGCCCAGAGGAGGCATAAGCTGACTTTGGACTTGCTCTGTTGCACCCATGATCTGGCTCTTGGTGTGCCAGGAGATCTGAGCCCTTTGCTTCTTTAGCATGAGCTCATCTGCACACCAGGTGATCTCTGGTACCAGCAGATATTTGGGGACTGAGTAAGAGGGAGAGAGCTCTACTCTAACCCCAGCCAACCCAACCAAGAAGTAGGAGAAGTAATGTCTGGTCCTCACCCTCTGTTGTGTTCTCCAACCACATCAAACACCTGGATGTAAGAACAATTAGCACGGAATTGCATGAAGTGCATCCTTCCCTCCTCTTCTTGCTGTGCTGATTATTTATCTGTTGTTCTCTCACCTTCCACACGGGGAAGGTGCTGAGCACAGGAGGATAGGAAACTCCCCTGAAATTCCTGCTGGATTGACAGGTCAAGCTCATGACAATGAATGAGGAGAGGCTGTTTGAATCAGAGGTCTGTCCATAACAAAATGGCTCTTGAAAAGAATGACATTTGTATTTTGATGTAGTGCTTTGGCTGAGTAATATAATACAGACATCAGGTGTGCAGAGATGTCAACACAGAGTGGGATTCACCTGGTGTAATCTGAGAGGTGCAAATCAGAGCTTGTCACTCTGGGAATCCTTAAGGTTATCAGAGAGTAATAGGTACTTTTGTAGTGTAATTCCCTCCATCTGCCTGCTGGGACCTGTGCCCTGGAAGTTTGTATTCCTCTTGTGCTGACTCCACAGGGAGTGCTGAGAACCAGCTCTTACCAGGATGAATCCTGCTTGGCCAAAACCAGAGCTGCTGGGATTTCAAGTAATTTAGATGGGCTGAGGTAGGAGGGGCTTCCTATAACTTTGTCTCCAAGGGCCAGTTTCTTGTGAATACAGTTGAATTAGGACATGACCCTAATCAGCCCAGGATTTGAGTCTTGGCTTCTTTCTTCACTCACCCATCATGATGCAGCAGTGGGTCGCAGTGTCTGAGTCTCATCTGTCTCTTCCCATTGGTGCTCAGCTTCTATTCCAGATGTCACTTTTATGTAGCAGGGTTTGTTGATTTTAGATTGAGCCTTTCCCACCATGCTGCATCCACGGGCTGCAGGGAATGCCAAGACCAGCACAGATGACCCAAGGCACACTCCCTAAGCACATGGGCTTCTCTTCCTCATGAGGAATGATACTCTTCCTCTGGAGTCCAGTCTGATATATTTCCAATTGCAATCAACAGCTTCATTTCCATATGGAGTTAGCCAACTGATTAAGCGGAAGTAATGTTGACAAGCTTCATTTCCCTTTGGAGTTAGGCAACAGATTCACTGGAAATCATGTTAACATGATAATTACCCTCAGCATAACTAATGCCCAGTAGCAAAGCTTCTGTATATTGAACCGTGGTTGCCCCAGTGGAGTTTTTTGCATGGGAATCTGGTTGGTGCAGAGACCCTTGGATGTGATCCGTGTCTCCTTGTGGACACAGAGGAGCTCCTGGGATCTCATCTACAAGTCCGAACCAGGGTTCTGGAAGCGTGTCCTCCCCTTGCCAATCTGAGGTATGTGCTGTATTTCTTCTGGTGTTGGGCTCTAGAAAGACTTAAATGTACAACTCCAAAACCTGGAAAATTAACCCCAGTGATGGTGTGGATTGGCCTGCAATGCTTTTCCAGATATCTCCCAAAAACAGTGTGAGCAAGAGAGGGGATAGATTTATTGCACAAAGCTTTTTAGTATCTAAAAGTCAGACATCAGTAACCAGCTATAAGCTTTGACTGTCTTCATACACAAACTGATCTCTGGAGTCAACCTTTTCTCTCCAGTGAATATAAAGGTTCAAAATCTCTTTTCTTTCCTCTGATTCAAAATCCCTTTTTTCCAGAACTGCAGTCATAGGAGGGTTTTCCATTTTCCTACATTCACTCAACTACCTCCCAGCGTGCCCTGCCTTGAGCATGAGATTGGACTGCTGTCTTTATCATCTGACAGAAAGAAAACTGAGGTAGAAATCAGGAGAACATCCATGTGGAGAAGCCAGATCTGGACGTTGGTATCATTTCCATAGGAAAGCACTGCTAGTCAGGCTTCTTTTCAAGCATGACATGGAAAACTCATCAGAAGTTCTTCAACTGTGTGTCTTGGAACTCAGAGCTGGGAGAAGACTCGAGAATCCAACAGAATTCTTTACAGGTTGAAAAAATGGAGGTTTATCTTACAGAACAGATCACATGGGACCTGGATCAATGGGCACCAGAGCTCACTGAACATCACTCACAGCACTTTTCCATGCAGGAATTGCACAGCTCTGGACAACACATGTTGTCACTGCCTACACTGACATGAGAGGCAGAGCAGTGCCAGGTATTAAGTGAGGGCATCATTTTTATAAAAATTAGTGAAATGGAAATCCATGAACTCGCAGAACCCAGGAGTAGGATGAGAGGTTCATGGCTTCTTCTGGTTATTTCTGGTTATAACAATCAACGTGTTGTTCCAGCATTCCTGGACTTTAGGAAGTGGAGGAAAATGAGTCCAATTTAGTTGTGAATAAATGGGCAATGGGCATAGTCCTCCTTCTCTGCCAGCTGTGTCCTACTGCCACAAAAATGACTCCAGGACATCATCAGCAGCTCACTCCAGTGTCCCTCTGCATTTGCCTTCCAGGGGAGCAAGAGCCCTTCACTGAAACCCTCCCACGATGCTGTGGTTGCCGCTGCTGCTGCAGGTCTGGGCGAGCTGCCTCTGGCCGGGACACAGCGAGCTGGTGCCTTCCTTTCCAAGTTCATTTTGTCCATTTTTCCACCGGAACACCCCCCCAAATGATGCCCTGCAGCCAAATAACCCAGCCTGGATCTGTCAGCGCTACAACAACAAGTATCATTATGCCACTCTGTGCTCTGCCTATTTGCCTCCATTGCCATGGTGAGAGCAGCAATAGCACTCACTTGTGCATGCTGGGGTGCTTAGAGAGGTAGGAGAATATTCTGGTTCTTTAGGAGGACAAGGTAGGAACATCACTCATACAGCCCTTTCCTGGACAACTCCTGTGGTCCCAGGTCCCTGACTCCATGGAATTTTTCTCCTGGAATCAAAAGCTGCCACAGCCCCGCAGTGGGCCAAAACCATTAGTGCTATTCAGGCTGAGGGATCTCTGGAGAGAACTCTGGTGTACCTCATGGGGCTCTCTTCGACTCGCTCACCCACCTCTTCAATCCTGCTGAATTTTGAGACCACGCTCATCCTCAACACTGCTCATCCCATGCCTCACTGCCACTGCTTTCCAGTGGCTGCTTGCCCATCCCCATGAATCCCATCTCCATCAGCTCCCCCATCTCTCCCGAGGTCCTTGACCCCTGGCAGTACCCAGAAATAGGCTCTTATCCACAGCAAGCATGAGAAACACGGGGGAAACTCAAAGAGAAAGGAATTGGCTCAGAGGTGCAAAGGGCCCCTAATTCTCTTTTTTTTCCAGCACTGCAGTTACAAGAGGGTTTTCCATTTTCCTACATTCACTCAACTACCTCCCAGCGTGCCCTGCCTTGAGCATGAGATTGGACTGCTGTCTTTATCATCTGACAGAAAGAAAACTGAGGTAGAAATCAGGAGAACATCCATGTGGAGAAGCCAGATCTGGACTGTGACATGTCACATCACTGCCTCTGATATGTAATGCTGCAAGTCAGCAAATTTGGGAGAAATTCAGGGGAAACTACAAATAGCCACTGTCACTCTATTTCTGGACAGGCATGAACAAAACTCCAGGGAATAAAAATAGAGAAGTTCCCTTTTCTGCAGAATTCCCATTCTGTCAGAAGGGGCAGATTCATGACCAGGTATATATTGCAGTGGGACTCCTGAGGGATCAGCCAACTGTTTCTCCAGGGAGAAGAGGGAAGGAGCGGCTCAGCTGCCTGTTCTGAGACTGCTTCAAGGTAAGCTCTTGCTCCTTTCTCACCATTGACTCCAATAGTTCAAGTGTTTCCCTTTGCTTTGGAATCAATAGATCAGACAAAGTGCAGGCAGGAGTTGCTGAGCTCCAACATGTACCCTCCAAGGAGAAATGAGAGTTAGGCACAGACTGAATTGTGCAGCTCTTTAATGTGTTTGTGTTAAGGGTGGCAAGGACAGAAGGAAGAAATTGGGAGAGAAAGTCAAGTCAAGTCACCTATATAAGTTCTATATATCTGATACAAAGTTAATTCCATATATTTTAAGGTCATGGAAGGATTGGTGCAAAAGGGCTTTTCAGGAGCTTTCCTGCTTGATTTAGGGCAGAGATGGTCATGCACTGCAGAGCACTGTAAAAAGCCACTGCTTGTGGTTCCTGTTCTCAGTTTCCTGCTCACCGCTCACCGTATTTCTTACCCAGAGCTGGTAGAGAAATAAAGGACCAGATGTCTTGGGTCAGAGCAAGGGTGTGTGTAGCTGAATGCAATGGAAATGAAGAGCTGAAGGTCAGGGAAAAGAATAAGAAAAGAGTAAATGTGCAAGGTACCTGGTGAAGCCTTCAGCAGTTCTCAGCCCAGAGCCTTCTGCAGTGTGGGGTGGGCTGTGTATTTCTCAGGGGCTGTGGCAGATTTCTGTCCCATGACTCCTTCCAGCAGCCTGTCCTCCCTGCCTTTTTCAAAATGCTAATTGTTTTCAAATCACTCTCTGGAGTGTCTAGCAGTGAAAATGGAAACATCGCTGCTATCCCAAAGCCTTTGCTGCATCTGAAAGAAGGCAGAGCACCCTGCTTGGCTGCCACCATCGCAGGCAGCTTTTCAGGGTCTTCTCCAAAAGGAATGACCATCCTAACTACTGAAAATCATGTCGCAGTGCCGACACAGACAAAAGAGGACTAGTTTCTGCTCAAGAAATAGAAATTCCTGCAAGCGTGCCCTTTGCTGTACAGCACAGACAGTGAGCAAAGCTAAAGATGGGCAGTGGCAGCAATGCCATCCCACCCTGGGAAACGCTGCCCCTCAGCATTTGCATTGCAGCAGCCACCGTGCTGGTAAGAGAGAGGTGTTCTCCTTTGCTGCTGCCATCTGCTTGGCCCCTTCATTCCCTGCATCCACGTGTAAGTTCATAGTCTGGGGCAGGATAGGGTGGCAATGCAAGCCGGGCAGATGGACACACATTTCTGAGGGTCAGAGGAGTCCCTGCTGTGGGAAGGTCCTCAGAGCAGCGGGGAGAGAGATGATGTTCAGCAACTGGGGCTTCTGAGCTCTGCGTTGCTTCAGGCTTTTTCCTCCCAATGCCAGTGCAAAAGCTGAGCTCTGGTGCAGCTCAGGTAGCTTGGAAAAGGGCACCTTGTTCCACTGCTGTGCCTGAGTTCCAGGAGAACTTTGCTGTGAGAGCTGACTGCACAGAGAGTGGGTTTGGATCCCTCCTCACATGGGCTGGGTTCTTCCACTGCCACCTCCTGTAGGCACCTTAAGCCTGTTTTAGATTTCTCCCTTATTGCCCTGGTGATTTTTCCACACCCAGCAGGACAGACATTACCCTCTGCTTGCTCTTTCATAGTCCCCTCCTCTGCCAGCAGAGTTCCACAGACACAAAAATTATTCAAGGCCATGGCCAGCTCTCTCCAAGTTCAGTGTCCCTCTGCATTTGCCTTCCAGGGGAGCAAGAGCCCTTCACTGAAACCCTCCCACGATGCTGTGGTTGCCGCTGCTGCTGCAGGTCTGGGCGAGCTGCCTCTGGCCGGGACACAGCGAGCTGGTGCCTTCCTTTCCAAGTTCATTTTGTCCATTTTTCTACGGAAACACCCCTCCAAATAACGCTCTGCAGCCAAATAACCCAGCCTGGATCTGTCAGCGCTACAAAAACAGGTATCATTATGCCACCTTGTACGACAGAAAGGAGCGCATTCCTGTGTACTCTGCTTACATCTACCAGCCTGGACCTGTCAAGAGACCTTCACCATTGTGGATGATTGAGCCCCAGGTGAGCGTCCTCTCTGACAGCATGTCACCCTCCAGTCATTAACAGCTGAACTGCAGCATTTCACCGAACGCTTCTCTTTCCTCCCACTCCCCACTACACACATCTGCAGGTGGACCCACTGAATGGGATTCATCTCATTTTATTTCAATCACTGTAACCATGTGATTCCTCTGATGTGTCTGAGACATCAGCAGGATGATGAGATGAGTCATATCCCAAAGGTGCCCAGTTTTCTGCATTGACCTGAGAGCAACATCAAGTCAAATTACATGACNAGGATTGGTGCAAAAGGGCTTTTCAGGAGCTTTCCTGCTTGATTTAGGGCAGAGATGGTCATGCACTGCAGAGCACTGTAAAAAGCCACTGCTTGTGGTTCCTGTTCTCAGTTTCCTGCTCACCGCTCACCGTATTTCTTACCCAGAGCTGGTAGAGAAATAAAGGACCAGATGTCTTGGGTCAGAGCAAGGGTGTGTGTAGCTGAATGCAATGGAAATGAAGAGCTGAAGGTCAGGGAAAAGAATAAGAAAAGAGTAAATGTGCAAGGTACCTGGTGAAGCCTTCAGCAGTTCTCAGCCCAGAGCCTTCTGCAGTGTGGGGTGGGCTGTGTATTTCTCAGGGGCTGTGGCAGATTTCTGTCCCATGAATCCTTCCAGCAGCCTGTCCTCCCTGCCTTTTTCAAAATGCTAATTGTTTTCAAATCACTCTCTGGAGTGTCTAGCAGTGAAAATGGAAACATCGCTGCTATCCCAAAGCCTTTGCTGCATCTGAAAGAAGGCAGAGCACCCTGCTTGGCTGCCACCATCGCAGGCAGCTTTTCAGGGTCTTCTCCAAAAGGAATGACCATCCTAACTACTGAAAATCATGTCGCAGTGCCGACACAGACAAAAGAGGACTAGTTTCTGCTCAAGAAATAGAAATTCCTGCAAGCGTGCCCTTTGCTGTACAGCACAGACAGTGAGCAAAGCTAAAGATGGGCAGTGGCAGCAATGCCATCCCACCCTGGGAAACGCTGCCCCTCAGCATTTGCATTGCAGCAGCCACCGTGCTGGTAAGAGAGAGGTGTTCTCCTTTGCTGCTGCCATCTGCTTGGCCCCTTCATTCCCTGCATCCACGTGTAAGTTCATAGTCTGGGGCAGGATAGGGTGGCAATGCAAGCCGGGCAGATGGACACACATTTCTGAGGGTCAGAGGAGTCCCTGCTGTGGGAAGGTCCTCAGAGCAGCGGGGAGAGAGATGATGTTCAGCAACTGGGGCTTCTGAGCTCTGCGTTGCTTCAGGCTTTTTCCTCCCAATGCCAGTGCAAAAGCTGAGCTCTGGTGCAGCTCAGGTAGCTTGGAAAAGGGCACCTTGTTCCACTGCTGTGCCTGAGTTCCAGGAGAACTTTGCTGTGAGAGCTGACTGCACAGAGAGTGGGTTTGGATCCCTCCTCACATGGGCTGGGTTCTTCCACTGCCACCTCCTGTAGGCACCTTAAGCCTGTTTTAGATTTCTCCCTTATTGCCCTGGTGATTTTTCCACACCCAGCAGGACAGACATTACCCTCTGCTTGCTCTTTCATAGTCCCCTCCTCTGCCAGCAGAGTTCCACAGACACAAAAATTATTCAAGGCCATGGCCAGCTCTCTCCAAGTTCAGTGTCCCTCTGCATTTGCCTTCCAGGGGAGCAAGAGCCCTTCACTGAAACCCTCCCACGATGCTGTGGTTGCCGCTGCTGCTGCAGGTCTGGGCGAGCTGCCTCTGGCCGGGACACAGCGAGCTGGTGCCTTCCTTTCCAAGTTCATTTTGTCCATTTTTCTACGGAAACACCCCTCCAAATAACGCTCTGCAGCCAAATAACCCAGCCTGGATCTGTCAGCGCTACAAAAACAGGTATCATTATGCCACCTTGTACGACAGAAAGGAGCGCATTCCTGTGTACTCTGCTTACATCTACCAGCCTGGACCTGTCAAGAGACCTTCACCATTGTGGATGATTGAGCCCCAGGTGAGCGTCCTCTCTGACAGCATGTCACCCTCCAGTCATTAACAGCTGAACTGCAGCATTTCACCGAACGCTTCTCTTTCCTCCCACTCCCCACTACACACATCTGCAGGTGGACCCACTGAATGGGATTCATCTCATTTTATTTCAATCACTGTAACCATGTGATTCCTCTGATGTGTCTGAGACATCAGCAGGATGATGAGATGAGTCATATCCCAAAGGTGCCCAGTTTTCTGCATTGACCTGAGAGCAACATCAAGTCAAATTACATGACATTACATTACAAAGTCAAGTGACCTCCCACTCTGTGCCCTGCTGTGGTGGGAGACCAACGATGGGGAAAAGGCATCCAAGAGGACCTAAATTTGAGGGACCACCAGTCCTGCTTGGCTCTGACCTCCACTTTGCCCTCAGCTGTTGTGTATCCCTGACAGAGCTTAATTGATCCCAAGTTATCACTCCCTTTGTCTTTGAAAGTGACATGAGAGAAGAGAGGAGAAATTCAGAAATGGGGGAGATGGTTCAGTGAAAAAGCCTCTGCAGAGGAACTCATTCATGAGAGGGTTTGGTTAACACTGGGTATCTCTAGAGTGAAATTTCAGGCAGCAACAAGTGAGGAGCATCAGTGTCAGCCCAGTCAGGAGGGTGTGACCTCCAGATCAGTTCTGAGACACATTATTAGGACTGCAGAGACAGATCCCTCTTGCACTGAGGTCTTTTTGATTCAGACTTATGAGCCAAAAAGGCTTCATTCTTGCAGTGAACTTTATCCCCCACTGGAAAACCTGACCCCTAGGACTGGTTGCCCAACACATCTCTGTGTGTATGGGGTTAGAGGAGGCAAACACTGGTCTTCCAGCAGTGTGGTGTTCCTATAGCAGTTACACACAGAGTCACAGAATGAGAGAATGGGGGTGGGAGGATCTGGGCAGAGCCCTGTGCACATGTGGGGTTGGTGATAGGAGGAAATGGAACCACATGGGTCAGGGAATGTTTCTCATCCAAGACCTTTCCCCTTTCAAACCTAGGAGTGAAAAATGCTCCTTGTCTCCTGTATCCACCCACACTCCCACCACAGGCTGCAGTCTGGATAACAAGGGTCACAAGTCAACAGGAGAGCAGTCACGGTTTGAGCTTCTTCTGTTTTAAAAGCTGATATGTTCATCCAGAGGGGCAACTATAGGATTTCTCTCAGATTTATATAATTTCATACACTGAGATAAGAAAAAATTAGATCTTGACACTCATTGACCTCTGTTTCAGGGAAACCTGTTCCATTACTGCCATCCCCAAGGCTAACATATTTCTTCTTCCTTACCTGTCAAGCTGATAAGCCAAAATTATCCCAAGGAGATGCAAACAGAGATGGCCCTTATGCAAAAATACAAGGTCAGCCAACAGGCTATCAGACGAAGCCAGGCTGTCTATGGAGACTACAGCAACCTGAAGGATTTGGACCGTGGCCATTTGAGCCCCGCTGGGCACCAGAACACCCAGGACAGCAAAATAGCTACCTTCACCCTCACCAACATAGTGCCCCAGAACAGCACACTCAACAAAGGCGCCTGGAAAAACTACGAGGAGCAAACGATGGCTCAGAAAAGCCAGAACTGTAATCTCACCTATGTCATCGTGGGTGCTGTGCCTGGGAACACCTACATTTCCAATGGGAGGGTCAACGTACCCAGCCACATCTGGTCGAGTGCCTGCTGCAAGATGAACAACAACGCCATGGACGCTTGGGGGGTCATTGCCCAGAACAACATGAACCAGGTTGAGATCCTCAGTCTAACGGATCTGGAGGACAGATTGTCTAAGCTTTATAAAAGACCTGTTTCTCTGTTCCACAGTGACTGTCCCCGTAAGTAAGCCTCACATCCTGTGTGCGAAATCCAAAGAGGCCTTTCCCACATATCGCAGAATCACAGAATGGTTGGGGTTGGAAGGGACCTTGGAGATCTCTTAGTTCCAAACCCCCTTGCAATGGGCAGGGACACCTTCCACTAGGACAGGTTGCTCAAAGCCACGTCTAGAGCTCATAGGGATGACACTCTGGAGGGGTCAGCTGGGTAAGAGCCCATGGACAAGGAAATGAGAGCTTCTCACTGAGGACAGAAGGGTTTTGTCTTGTTTCCCTTTTTCTCCATGCCCAGATACAGATCTTAGTTCCTTCCTCTCCTCACTAGCTGTCCATGGGAGTGTGCTGATGACTTGTCCCTCACCTCTTTAGGAAGGCTGGTAGACTAGGGAGGCTCAGGTTGTCCACAGATGTTGTGGAGTCTCCACTGCTGGAGATACTCAAAACCCAACTGGACATGATCCTGCACAACCTGCTCTAGCTGATCCAGCTTGCCCAAGTGTCTTGATTGGGAAATTTTGAGAGGTCCCTCCAAACCTCAACAATTCAGTGATTCTGTGATCTTGGGAATAAGATTTTGTTTGCTTGTTTTTGAAACCTTTGTCTTGTGAGCAGGAGCAAAGCTTTGGGATGGGCAGTGTCCAGCTTGAGATATAGAGGAAGCTTTGACCAGTCAAAGATAAATTTCTGTGATACTTTGCTTGTATGACTTCACTCTCTGCTTTGCTTCTGAACCTTCTCTGCAGATTTATGGGAAGAGGATTTTGTGAAATGTATCCAATGTATTCAGCGTATTCAATATAATCAACATATTCAATGTACCAATCAAAAGCTCAATATGTACCAAACCATTTATATTCTGAGTAGTTCACAATAGAAATTATTTGCTTCAATGCTGGATTGCATGGTCACCTTCTATATAAACCACAAGTTACTCCTTGCTGAAATTTCCACCACTAGTAATGTCCCAGAGCATCCTTGCAGGAGATAGGGTGTCCAAGTCCACCCTGAAGATGCCATTAAAAAAGTGTCCCCATCAGAAACCATTTACTTCTCCTATGAATGTGCATGAACAAAGTAGATCAGGATTCAGATGGCTCATACAAGCTCTGTCACTACCAGAGGTTTCAATCTGAACTTGTCAGCTCAGGAGCTGCTCAGCTCATCCTTCTGGGTTTCATGGCTCACCCTGCACATCCCTCTTTGGGGGCTTTAGAGAAACACGGGGTGGGATTGAGCTGCAGAGTCAGGCAGCAGCATGCAGGTGTCTCCAGGTGTGGTGGGTGTCCCAGCTCTGATCACAGCCAGCACAGCTCCCCGCCTGGCTCAGCTCCATGAATAGATGCACCCTGGGCGTATTGAGGTGCCCTGAGTTGTGTGAGTCCCCCAGTGGGGCTGATCTGCTACAGGATCCTGGGGGACACCAAACTCATGTGGGCCAGCAGCCAGAGGCCAGGCAGGTCCCCTGGGGGCATCTCCAGTGGCTCTGGACACCTGAGCACAGGGAACCAGATGCCACCACAGACACTGGGCAGTGCCCAGTAGCACCATGGACTTATGCTCCTGTTGCCTCCATTGCCGTGGTGAGAGCAGCAATAGCACTCACTTGTGCATGCTGGGGTGCTTAGAGAGGTAGGAGAATATTCTGGTTCTTTAGGAGGACAAGGTAGGAACATCACTCACACACCAGTCCCAGGTCCTCACCCCCATGGATGTTTTTCTCCTGTGATCAAAAGCTGCCAACAGAGCCCCCTGATGATGCTATTTTAGGCTCATGGACCTCTGCAGATACCTCTGGTGTCCCTCATGGGGCTCTCTCTGACTCGCTCACCCACTTCTTCATGCCCTCTGGGTCACGAGACAACACTCATCCTTGCCATGTCTCATCCCATACCCCATTATCCTTGCTTTCCAGGCTCTGGAACCTAAATGGGAAGCCTAGATAGAAAAGAATCAGCTTGGTGGCTGCCTTGCAGCAGGTATCAGGGGACCTTCTCACAGCAGCCCAGCTAGGAGCTGATCAGAGGGCTGCCCCAGCACCACGAGCGTGCCCTGAGTCAGCTTCCATCTATGATGTCCTCTGTGTCATCACGTGCCCTCTGCTTGAGAAAGCAGCTGGCCAAAACTCCTTTGGTCCATGCAGGAGCATCTTTGGCTGCCACATGGGGAAGGCAGGCTGGGAACTGCTTTACTGCAGCTTTGCCATCTCCTGGGCAAAAGAGATGAATGCCATCTCCATCTGCAGGGCTGGGCACACAGGAGCTACTGGATCTCTTTCACACGGGCAGCAAATATTCTGTGTGTGGTTCTGCAGGAAACGTGCTGTTTGTGGCACTGCCAAGCTGACCTCCAGCTGATCAAGCTGGGGGAAATGCACATCTCTTAATCTCACCCATTAGGGACAGGCTTTTTCCTGGGAAATGAGAATCAAACCCACTTTCATTGATCTAAGTCCTTTGTCTTGCTGGGAGCTATTACAAGAAAGCAATGTTGAGTTTATCAAAAAACAAACATTACTACTTTCATGTGTTATTTTCACACCCAGGGTCAGACTAAGAAATCAAGTCAATATTAGGTGTTTGTTGATCCAGTTTAGTCTCTGGATACAAAGGCCAAACTTTCCTATTATACAAGTTTTATAAGGTTATACCTCCTTCAATTTCTGAGGAACTACGTATCTATTGTGTATCTGGATGAAATTACACTCCATGTACACAAGAACCAACTAACCTATTCAGGC